>CAWVNO010001444.1:0-21877 GCA_963930645.1 Salticus scenicus
CTCTTTTAGTTGCTTGGGAATCGTCGTTTGAAGATGGGCATGTGAAACTGCGAAAAAAATTTTGAGAGCGGAGGACGGCTGCCGAAAGTCCGCGTAAAAACGCCCCCCGGGCCTAAAGTTTCACCGTGCAAAATCTCCGGTGATGTTATTATGAAACTAGAATATATTCCGCAGATTCTGAAAGTTATTGCGATAGTTAGACTCTTTTAGTTGCTTGGGAATCGTCGTTTAAAGATGGGCATGTGAAACTGCGAAAAAAATTTTGAGAGCGCAGGACGGCTGCCGAAAGTCCGCGTAAAAACGCCCCCCGGGCCTAAAGTTTCACCGTGCAAAATCTCCGGTGATGTTATTATGAAACTAGAATATATTCCGCAGATTCTGAAAGTTATTGCGATAGTTAGACTCTTTTAGTTGCTTGGGAATCGTCGTTTGAAGATGGGCATGTGAAACTGCGAAAAAAATTTTGAGAGCGGAGGACGGCTGCCGAAAGTCCGCGTAAAAACGCCCCCCGGGCCTAAAGTTTCACCGTGCAAAATCTCCGGTGATGTTATTATGAAACTAGAATATATTCCGCAGATTCTGAAAGTTATTGCGATAGTTAGACTCTTTTAGTTGCTTGGGAATCGTCGTTTAAAGATGGGCATGTGAAACTGCGAAAAAAATTTTGAGAGCGCAGGACGGCTGCCGAAAGTCCGCGTAAAAACGCCCCCCGGGCCTAAAGTTTTACCGTGCAAAATCTCCGGTGATGTTATTATGAAACTAGAATATATTCAGCAGATTCTGAAAGTTATTGCGATAGTTAGACTCTTTTAGTTGCTTGGGAATCGTCGTTTGAAGATGGGCATGTGAAACTGCGAAAAAAATTTTGAGAGCGGAGGACGGCTGCCGAAAGTCCGCGTAAAAACGCCCCCCGGGCCTAAAGTTTCACCGTGCAAAATCTCCGGTGATGTTATTATGAAACTAGAATATATTCCGCAGATTCTGAAAGTTATTGCGATAGTTAGACTCTTTTAGTTGCTTGGGAATCGTCGTTTAAAGATGGGCATGTGAAACTGCGAAAAAAATTTTGAGAGCGCAGGACGGCTGCCGAAAGTCCGCGTAAAAACGCCCCCCGGGCCTAAAGTTTCACCGTGCAAAATCTCCGGTGATGTTATTATGAAACTAGAATATATTCCGCAGATTCTGAAAGTTATTGCGATAGTTAGACTCTTTTAGTTGCTTGGGAATCGTCGTTTAAAGATGGGCATGTGAAACTGCGAAAAAAATTTTGAGAGCGCAGGACGGCTGCCGAAAGTCCGCGTAAAAACGCCCTCCGGGCCTAAAGTTTCACTGTGCAAAATCTCCGGTGATGTTATTATGAAACTAGAATATATTCCGCAGATTCTGAAAGTTATTGCGATAGTTAGACTCTTTTAGTTGCTTGGGAATCGTCGTTTGAAGATGGGCATGTGAAACTGCGAAAAAAATTTTGAGAGCGGAGGACGGCTGCCGAAAGTCCGCGTAAAAACGCCCCCCGGGCCTAAAGTTTCACCGTGCAAAATCTCCGGTGATGTTATTATGAAACTAGAATATATTCCGCAGATTCTGAAAGTTATTGCGATAGTTAGACTCTTTTAGTTGCTTGGGAATCGTCGTTTGAAGATGGGCATGTGAAACTGCGAAAAAAATTTTGAGAGCGGAGGACGGCTGCCGAAAGTCCGCGTAAAAACGCCCCCCGGGCCTAAAGTTTCACCGTGCAAAATCTCCGGTGATGTTATTATGAAACTAGAATATATTCCGCAGATTCTGAAAGTTATTGCGATAGTTAGACTCTTTTAGTTGCTTGGGAATCGTCGTTTAAAGATGGGCATGTGAAACTGCGAAAAAAATTTTGAGAGCGCAGGACGGCTGCCGAAAGTCCGCGTAAAAACGCCCCCCGGGCCTAAAGTTTCACCGTGCAAAATCTCCGGTGATGTTATTATGAAACTAGAATATATTCCGCAGATTCTGAAAGTTATTGCGATAGTTAGACTCTTTTAGTTGCTTGGGAATCGTCGTTTGAAGATGGGCATGTGAAACTGCGAAAAAAATTTTGAGAGCGGAGGACGGCTGCCGAAAATCCGCGTAAAAACGCCCCCCGGGCCTAAAGTTTCACCGTGCAAAATCTCCGGTGATGTTATTATGAAACTAGAATATATTCCGCAGATTCTGAAAGTTATTGCGATAGTTAGACTCTTTTAGTTGCTTGGGAATCGTCGTTTAAAGATGGGCATGTGAAACTGCGAAAAAAATTTTGAGAGCGCAGGACGGCTGCCGAAAGTCCGCGTAAAAACGCCCCCCGGGCCTAAAGTTTCACCGTGCAAAATCTCCGGTGATGTTATTATGAAACTAGAATATATTCCGCAGATTCTGAAAGTTATTGCGATAGTTAGACTCTTTTAGTTGCTTGGGAATCGTCGTTTGAAGATGGGCATGTGAAACTGCGAAAAAAATTTTGAGAGCGGAGGACGGCTGCCGAAAGTCCGCGTAAAAACGCCCCCCGGGCCTAAAGTTTCACCGTGCAAAATCTCCGGTGATGTTATTATGAAACTAGAATATATTCCGCAGATTCTGAAAGTTATTGCGATAGTTAGACTCTTTTAGTTGCTTGGGAATCGTCGTTTAAAGATGGGCATGTGAAACTGCGAAAAAAATTTTGAGAGCGCAGGACGGCTGCCGAAAGTCCGCGTAAAAACGCCCCCCGGGCCTAAAGTTTCACCGTGCAAAATCTCCGGTGATGTTATTATGAAACTAGAATATATTCCGCAGATTCTGAAAGTTATTGCGATAGTTAGACTCTTTTAGTTGCTTGGGAATCGTCGTTTGAAGATGGGCATGTGAAACTGCGAAAAAAATTTTGAGAGCGGAGGACGGCTGCCGAAAGTCCGCGTAAAAACGCCCCCCGGGCCTAAAGTTTCACCGTGCAAAATCTCCGGTGATGTTATTATGAAACTAGAATATATTCCGCAGATTCTGAAAGTTATTGCGATAGTTAGACTCTTTTAGTTGCTTGGGAATCGTCGTTTAAAGATGGGCATGTGAAACTGCGAAAAAAATTTTGAGAGCGCAGGACGGCTGCCGAAAGTCCGCGTAAAAACGCCCCCCGGGCCTAAA
Source organism: Salticus scenicus (assembly GCA_963930645.1). NCBI lineage: Eukaryota > Metazoa > Arthropoda > Arachnida > Araneae > Salticidae > Salticus > Salticus scenicus. The sequence continues at coordinate 3,133 of CAWVNO010001444.1, forward strand.
GTTTCACCGTGCAAAATCTCCGGTGATGTTATTATGAAACTAGAATATATTCCGCAGATTCTGAAAGTTATTGCGATAGTTAGACTCTTTTAGTTGCTTGGGAATCGTCGTTTGAAGATGTTCATGTGAAACTGCGAAAAAAATTTTGAGAGCGGAGGACGGCTGCCGAAAGTCCGCGTAAAAACGCCCCCCGGGCCTAAAGTTTCACCGTGCAAAATCTCCGGTGATGTTATTATGAAACTAGAATATATTCCGCAGATTCTGAAAGTTATTGCGATAGTTAGACTCTTTTAGTTGCTTGGGAATCGTCGTTTAAAGATGGGCATGTGAAACTGCGAAAAAAATTTTGAGAGCGCAGGACGGCTGCCGAAAGTCCGCGTAAAAACGCCCCCCGGGCCTAAAGTTTCACCGTGCAAAATCTCCGGTGATGTTATTATGAAACTAGAATATATTCCGCAGATTCTGAAAGTTATTGCGATAGTTAGACTCTTTTAGTTGCTTGGGAATCGTCGTTTAAAGATGGGCATGTGAAACTGCGAAAAAAATTTTGAGAGCGCAGGACGGCTGCCGAAAGTCCGCGTAAAAACGCCCCCCGGGCCTAAAGTTTCACCGTGCAAAATCTCCGGTGATGTTATTATGAAACTAGAATATATTCCGCAGATTCTGAAAGTTATTGCGATAGTTAGACTCTTTTAGTTGCTTGGGAATCGTCGTTTAAAGATGGGCATGTGAAACTGCGAAAAAAATTTTGAGAGCGCAGGACGGCTGCCGAAAGTCCGCGTAAAAACGCCCCCCGGGCCTAAAGTTTCACCGTGCAAAATCTCCGGTGATGTAATTATGAAACTAGAATATATTCCGCAGATTCTGAAAGTTATTGCGATAGTTAGACTCTTTTAGTTGCTTGGGAATCGTCGTTTGAAGATGGGCATGTGAAACTGCGAAAAAAATTTTGAGAGCGGAGGACGGCTGCCGAAAGTCCGCGTAAAAACGCCCCCCGGGCCTAAAGTTTCACCGTGCAAAATCTCCGGTGATGTTATTATGAAACTAGAATATATTCCGCAGATTCTGAAAGTTATTGCGATAATTAGACTCTTTTAGTTGCTTGGGAATCGTCGTTTAAAGATGGGCATGTGAAACTGCGAAAAAAATTTTGAGAGCGCAGGACGGCTGCCGAAAGTCCGCGTAAAAACGCCCCCCTGGCCTAAAGTTTCACCGTGCAAAATCTCCGGTGATGTTATTATGAAACTAGAATATATTCCGCAGATTCTGAAAGTTATTGCGATAGTTAGACTCTTTTAGTTGCTTGGGAATCGTCGTTTAAAGATGGGCATGTGAAACTGCGAAAAAAATTTTGAGAGCGCAGGACGGCTGCCGAAAGTCCGCGTAAAAACGCCCCCCGGGCCTAAAGTTTCACCGTGCAAAATCTCCGGTGATGTTATTATGAAACTAGAATATATTCCGCAGATTCTGAAAGTTATTGCGATAGTTAGACTCTTTTAGTTGCTTGGGAATCGTCGTTTGAAGATGGGCATGTGAAACTGCGAAAAAAATTTTGAGAGCGGAGGACGGCTGCCGAAAGTCCGCGTAAAAACGCCCCCCGGGCCTAAAGTTTCACCGTGCAAAATCTCCGGTGATGTTATTATGAAACTAGAATATATTCCGCAGATTCTGAAAGTTATTGCGATAGTTAGACTCTTTTAGTTGCTTGGGAATCGTCGTTTAAAGATGGGCATGTGAAACTGCGAAAAAAATTTTGAGAGCGCAGGACGGCTGCCGAAAGTCCGCGTAAAAACGCCCCCCGGGCCTAAAGTTTCACCGTGCAAAATCTCCGGTGATGTTATTATGAAACTAGAATATATTCCGCAGATTCTGAAAGTTATTGCGATAGTTAGACTCTTTTAGTTGCTTGGGAATCGTCGTTTGAAGATGGGCATGTGAAACTGCGAAAAAAATTTTGAGAGCGGAGGACGGCTGCCGAAAGTCCGCGTAAAAACGCCCCCCGGGCCTAAAGTTTCACCGTGCAAAATCTCCGGTGATGTTATTATGAAACTAGAATATATTCCGCAGATTCTGAAAGTTATTGCGATAGTTAGACTCTTTTAGTTGCTTGGGAATCGTCGTTTAAAGATGGGCATGTGAAACTGCGAAAAAAATTTTGAGAGCGCAGGACGGCTGCCGAAAGTCCGCGTAAAAACGCCCCCCGGGCCTAAAGTTTCACCGTGCAAAATCTCCGGTGATGTTATTATGAAACTAGAATATATTCCGCAGATTCTGAAAGTTATTGCGATAGTTAGACTCTTTTAGTTGCTTGGGAATCGTCGTTTGAAGATGGGCATGTGAAACTGCGAAAAAAATTTTGAGAGCGGAGGACGGCTGCCGAAAGTCCGCGTAAAAACGCCCCCCGGGCCTAAAGTTTCACCGTGCAAAATCTCCGGTGATGTTATTATGAAACTAGAATATATTCCGCAGATTCTGAAAGTTATTGCGATAGTTAGACTCTTTTAGTTGCTTGGGAATCGTCGTTTAAAGATGGGCATGTGAAACTGCGAAAAAAATTTTGAGAGCGCAGGACGGCTGCCGAAAGTCCGCGTAAAAACGCCCCCCGGGCCTAAAGTTTCACCGTGCAAAATCTCCGGTGATGTTATTATGAAACTAGAATATATTCCGCAGATTCTGAAAGTTATTGCGATAGTTAGACTCTTTTAGTTGCTTGGGAATCGTCGTTTGAAGATGGGCATGTGAAACTGCGAAAAAAATTTTGAGAGCGGAGGACGGCTGCCGAAAGTCCGCGTAAAAACGCCCCCCGGGCCTAAAGTTTCACCGCGCAAAATCTCCGGTGATGTTATTATGAAACTAGAATATATTCCGCAGATTCTGAAAGTTATTGCGATAGTTAGACTCTTTTAGTTGCTTGGGAATCGTCGTTTAAAGATGGGCATGTGAAACTGCGAAAAAAATTTTGAGAGCGCAGGACGGCTGCCGAAAGTCCGCGTAAAAACGCCCCCCGGGCCTAAAGTTTCACCATGCAAAATCTCCGGTGATGTTATTATGAAACTAGAATATATTCCGCAGATTCTGAAAGTTATTGCGATAGTTAGACTCTTTTAGTTGCTTGGGAATCGTCGTTTGAAGATGGGCATGTGAAACTGCGAAAAAAATTTTGAGAGCGGAGGACGGCTGCCGAAAGTCCGCGTAAAAACGCCCCCCGGGCCTAAAGTTTCACCGTGCAAAATCTCCGGTGATGTTATTATGAAACTAGAATATATTCCGCAGATTCTGAAAGTTATTGCGATAGTTAGACTCTTTTAGTTGCTTGGGAATCGTCGTTTAAAGATGGGCATGTGAAACTGCGAAAAAAATTTTGAGAGCGCAGGACGGCTGCCGAAAGTCCGCGTAAAAACGCCCCCCGGGCCTAAAGTTTCACCGTGCAAAATCTCCGGTGATGTTATTATGAAACTAGAATATATTCCGCAGATTCTGAAAGTTATTGCGATAGTTAGACTCTTTTAGTTGCTTGGGAATCGTCGTTTAAAGATGGGCATGTGAAACTGCGAAAAAAATTTTGAGAGCGCAGGACGGCTGCCGAAAGTCCGCGTAAAAACGCCCCCCGGGCCTAAAGTTTCACCGTGCAAAATCTCCGGTGATGTTATTATGAAACTAGAATATATTCCGCAGATTCTGAAAGTTATTGCGATAGTTAGACTCTTTTAGTTGCTTGGGAATCGTCGTTTGAAGATGGGCATGTGAAACTGCGAAAAAAATTTTGAGAGCGGAGGACGGCTGCCGAAAGTCCGCGTAAAAACGCCCCCCGGGCCTAAAGTTTCACGTGCAAAATCTCCGGTGATGTTATTATGAAACTAGAATATATTCCGCAGATTCTGAAAGTTATTGCGATAGTTAGACTCTTTTAGTTGCTTGGGAATCGTCGTTTAAAGATGGGCATGTGAAACTGCGAAAAAAATTTTGAGAGCGCAGGACGGCTGCCGAAAGTCCGCGTAAAAACGCCCCCCGGGCCTAAAGTTTCACCGTGCAAAATCTCCGGTGATGTTATTATGAAACTAGAATATATTCCGCAGATTCTGAAAGTTATTGCGATAGTTAGACTCTTTTAGTTGCTTGGGAATCGTCGTTTGAAGATGGGCATGTGAAACTGCGAAAAAAATTTTGAGAGCGGAGGACGGCTGCCGAAAGTCCGCGTAAAAACGCCCCCCGGGCCTAAAGTTTCACCGTGCAAAATCTCCGGTGATGTTATTATGAAACTAGAATATATTCCGCAGATTCTGAAAGTTATTGCGATAGTTAGACTCTTTTAGTTGCTTGGGAATCGTCGTTTAAAGATGGGCATGTGAAACTGCGAAAAAAATTTTGAGAGCGCAGGACGGCTGCCGAAAGTCCGCGTAAAAACGCCCCCCGGGCCTAAAGTTTCACCGTGCAAAATCTCCGGTGATGTTATTATGAAACTAGAATATATTCCGCAGATTCTGAAAGTTATTGCGATAGTTAGACTCTTTTAGTTGCTTGGGAATCGTCGTTTAAAGATGGGCATGTGAAACTGCGAAAAAAATTTTGAGAGCGCAGGACGGCTGCCGAAAGTCCGCGTAAAAACGCCCCCCGGGCCTAAAGTTTCACCGTGCAAAATCTCCGGTGATGTTATTATGAAACTAGAATATATTCCGCAGATTCTGAAAGTTATTGCGATAGTTAGACTCTTTTAGTTGCTTGGGAATCGTCGTTTGAAGATGGGCATGTGAAACTGCGAAAAAAATTTTGAGAGCGGAGGACGGCTGCCGAAAGTCCGCGTAAAAACGCCCCCCGGGCCTAAAGTTTCACCGTGCAAAATCTCCGGTGATGTTATTATGAAACTAGAATATATTCCGCAGATTCTGAAAGTTATTGCGATAGTTAGACTCTTTTAGTTGCTTGGGAATCGTCGTTTAAAGATGGGCATGTGAAACTGCGAAAAAAATTTTGAGAGCGCAGGACGGCTGCCGAAAGTCCGCGTAAAAACGCCCCCCGGGCCTAAAGTTTCACCGTGCAAAATCTCCGGTGATGTTATTATGAAACTAGAATATATTCCGCAGATTCTGAAAGTTATTGCGATAGTTAGACTCTTTTAGTTGCTTGGGAATCGTCGTTTAAAGATGGGCATGTGAAACTGCGAAAAAAATTTTGAGAGCGCAGGACGGCTGCCGAAAGTCCGCGTAAAAACGCCCCCCGGGCCTAAAGTTTCACCGTGCAAAATCTCCGGTGATGTTATTATGAAACTAGAATATATTCCGCAGATTCTGAAAGTTATTGCGATAGTTAGACTCTTTTAGTTGCTTGGGAATCGTCGTTTGAAGATGGGCATGTGAAACTGCGAAAAAAATTTTGAGAGCGGAGGACGGCTGCCGAAAGTCCGCGTAAAAACGCCCCCCGGGCCTAAAGTTTCACCGTGCAAAATCTCCGGTGATGTTATTATGAAACTAGAATATATTCCGCAGATTCTGAAAGTTATTGCGATAGTTAGACTCTTTTAGTTGCTTGGGAATCGTCGTTTAAAGATGGGCATGTGAAACTGCGAAAAAAATTTTGAGAGCGCAGGACGGCTGCCGAAAGTCCGCGTAAAAACGCCCCCCGGGCCTAAAGTTTCACCGTGCAAAATCTCCGGTGATGTTATTATGAAACTAGAATATATTCCGCAGATTCTGAAAGTTATTGCGATAGTTAGACTCTTTTAGTTGCTTGGGAATCGTCGTTTGAAGATGGGCATGTGAAACTGCGAAAAAAATTTTGAGAGCGGAGGACGGCTGCCGAAAGTCCGCGTAAAAACGCCCCCCGGGCCTAAAGTTTCACCGTGCAAAATCTCCGGTGATGTTATTATGAAACTAGAATATATTCCGCAGATTCTGAAAGTTATTGCGATAGTTAGACTCTTTTAGTTGCTTGGGAATCGTCGTTTAAAGATGGGCATGTGAAACTGCGAAAAAAATTTTGAGAGCGCAGGACGGCTGCCGAAAGTCCGCGTAAAAACGCCCCCCGGGCCTAAAGTTTCACCGTGCAAAATCTCCGGTGATGTTATTATGAAACTAGAATATATTCCGCAGATTCTGAAAGTTATTGCGATAGTTAGACTCTTTTAGTTGCTTGGGAATCGTCGTTTGAAGATGGGCATGTGAAACTGCGAAAAAAATTTTGAGAGCGGAGGACGGCTGCCGAAAGTCCGCGTAAAAACGCCCCCCGGGCCTAAAGTTTCACCGTGCAAAATCTCCGGTGATGTTATTATGAAACTAGAATATATTCCGCAGATTCTGAAAGTTATTGCGATAGTTAGACTCTTTTAGTTGCTTGGGAATCGTCGTTTAAAGATGGGCATGTGAAACTGCGAAAAAAATTTTGAGAGCGCAGGACGGCTGCCGAAAGTCCGCGTAAAAACGCCCCCCGGGCCTAAAGTTTCACCGTGCAAAATCTCCGGTGATGTTATTATGAAACTAGAATATATTCCGCAGATTCTGAAAGTTATTGCGATAGTTAGACTCTTTTAGTTGCTTGGGAATCGTCGTTTGAAGATGGGCATGTGAAACTGCGAAAAAAATTTTGAGAGCGGAGGACGGCTGCCGAAAGTCCGCGTAAAAACGCCCCCCGGGCCTAAAGTTTCACCGTGCAAAATCTCCGGTGATGTTATTATGAAACTAGAATATATTCCGCAGATTCTGAAAGTTATTGCGATAGTTAGACTCTTTTAGTTGCTTGGGAATCGTCGTTTAAAGATGGGCATGTGAAACTGCGAAAAAAATTTTGAGAGCGCAGGACGGCTGCCGAAAGTCCGCGTAAAAACGCCCCCCGGGCCTAAAGTTTCACCGTGCAAAATCTCCGGTGATGTTATTATGAAACTAGAATATATTCCGCAGATTCTGAAAGTTATTGCGATAGTTAGACTCTTTTAGTTGCTTGGGAATCGTCGTTTAAAGATGGGCATGTGAAACTGCGAAAAAAATTTTGAGAGCGCAGGACGGCTGCCGAAAGTCCGCGTAAAAACGCCCCCCGGGCCTAAAGTTTCACCGTGCAAAATCTCCGGTGATGTTATTATGAAACTAGAATATATTCCGCAGATTCTGAAAGTTATTGCGATAGTTAGACTCTTTTAGTTGCTTGGGAATCGTCGTTTGAAGATGGGCATGTGAAACTGCGAAAAAAATTTTGAGAGCGGAGGACGGCTGCCGAAAGTCCGCGTAAAAACGCCCCCCGGGCCTAAAGTTTCACCGTGCAAAATCTCCGGTGATGTTATTATGAAACTAGAATATATTCCGCAGATTCTGAAAGTTATTGCGATAGTTAGACTCTTTTAGTTGCTTGGGAATCGTCGTTTAAAGATGGGCATGTGAAACTGCGAAAAAAATTTTGAGAGCGCAGGACGGCTGCCGAAAGTCCGCGTAAAAACGCCCCCCGGGCCTAAAGTTTCACCGTGCAAAATCTCCGGTGATGTTATTATGAAACTAGAATATATTCCGCAGATTCTGAAAGTTATTGCGATAGTTAGACTCTTTTAGTTGCTTGGGAATCGTCGTTTAAAGATGGGCATGTGAAACTGCGAAAAAAATTTTGAGAGCGCAGGACGGCTGCCGAAAGTCCGCGTAAAAACGCCCCCCGGGCCTAAAGTTTCACCGTGCAAAATCTCCGGTGATGTTATTATGAAACTAGAATATATTCCGCAGATTCTGAAAGTTATTGCGATAGTTAGACTCTTTTAGTTGCTTGGGAATCGTCGTTTGAAGATGGGCATGTGAAACTGCGAAAAAAATTTTGAGAGCGGAGGACGGCTGCCGAAAGTCCGCGTAAAAACGCCCCCCGGGCCTAAAGTTTCACCGTGCAAAACCTCCGGTGATGTTATTATGAAACTAGAATATATTCCGCAGATTCTGAAAGTTATTGCGATAGTTAGACTCTTTTAGTTGCTTGGGAATCGTCGTTTAAAGATGGGCATGTGAAACTGCGAAAAAAATTTTGAGAGCGCAGGACGGCTGCCGAAAGTCCGCGTAAAAACGCCCCCCGGGCCTAAAGTTTCACCGTGCAAAATCTCCGGTGATGTTATTATGAAACTAGAATATATTCCGCAGATTCTGAAAGTTATTGCGATAGTTAGACTCTTTTAGTTGCTTGGGAATCGTCGTTTGAAGATGGGCATGTGAAACTGCGAAAAAAATTTTGAGAGCGGAGGACGGCTGCCGAAAGTCCGCGTAAAAACGCCCCCCGGGCCTAAAGTTTCACCGTGCAAAATCTCCGTTGATGTTATTATGAAACTAGAATATATTCCGCAGATTCTGAAAGTTATTGCGATAGTTAGACTCTTTTAGTTGCTTGGGAATCGTCGTTTAAAGATGGGCATGTGAAACTGCGAAAAAAATTTTGAGAGCGCAGGACGGCTGCCGAAAGTCCGCGTAAAAACGCCCCCCGGGCCTAAAGTTTCACCGTGCAAAATCTCCGGTGATGTTATTATGAAACTAGAATATATTCCGCAGATTCTGAAAGTTATTGCGATAGTTAGACTCTTTTAGTTGCTTGGGAATCGTCGTTTGAAGATGGGCATGTGAAACTGCGAAAAAAATTTTGAGAGCGGAGGACGGCTGCCGAAAGTCCGCGTAAAAACGCCCCCCGGGCCTAAAGTTTCACCGTGCAAAATCTCCGGTGATGTTATTATGAAACTAGAATATATTCCGCAGATTCTGAAAGTTATTGCGATAGTTAGACTCTTTTAGTTGCTTGGGAATCGTCGTTTAAAGATGGGCATGTGAAACTGCGAAAAAAATTTTCAGAGCGCAGGACGGCTGCCGAAAGTCCGCGTAAAAACGCCCCCCGGGCCTAAAGTTTCACCGTGCAAAATCTCCGGTGATGTTATTATGAAACTAGAATATATTCCGCAGATTCTGAAAGTTATTGCGATAGTTAGACTCTTTTAGTTGCTTGGGAATCGTCGTTTGAAGATGGGCATGTGAAACTGCGAAAAAAATTTTGAGAGCGGAGGACGGCTGCTGAAAGTCCGCGTAAAAACGCCCCCCGGGCCTAAAGTTTCACCGTGCAAAATCTCCGGTGATGTTATTATGAAACTAGAATATATTCCGCAGATTCTGAAAGTTATTGCGATAGTTAGACTCTTTTAGTTGCTTGGGAATCGTCGTTTAAAGATGGGCATGTGAAACTGCGAAAAAAATTTTGAGAGCGCAGGACGGCTGCCGAAAGTCCGCGTAAAAACGCCCCCCGGGCCTAAAGTTTCACCGTGCAAAATCTCCGGTGATGTTATTATGAAACTAGAATATATTCCGCAGATTCTGAAAGTTATTGCGATAGTTAGACTCTTTTAGTTGCTTGGGAATCGTCGTTTGAAGATGGGCATGTGAAACTGCGAAAAAAATTTTGAGAGCGGAGGACGGCTGCCGAAAGTCCGCGTAAAAACGCCCCCCGGGCCTAAAGTTTCACCGTGCAAAATCTCCGGTGATGTTATTATGAAACTAGAATATATTCCGCAGATTCTGAAAGTTATTGCGATAGTTAGACTCTTTTAGTTGCTTGGGAATCGTCGTTTAAAGATGGGCATGTGAAACTGCGAAAAAAATTTTGAGAGCGCAGGACGGCTGCCGAAAGTCCGCGTAAAAACGCCCCCCGGGCCTAAAGTTTCACCGTGCAAAATCTCCGGTGATGTTATTATGAAACTAGAATATATTCCGCAGATTCTGAAAGTTATTGCGATAGTTAGACTCTTTTAGTTGCTTGGGAATCGTCGTTTGAAGATGGGCATGTGAAACTGCGAAAAAAATTTTGAGAGCGGAGGACGGCTGCCGAAAGTCCGCGTAAAAACGCCCCCCGGGCCTAAAGTTTCACCGTGCAAAATCTCCGGTGATGTTATTATGAAACTAGAATATATTCCGCAGATTCTGAAAGTTATTGCGATAGTTAGACTCTTTTAGTTGCTTGGGAATCGTCGTTTAAAGATGGGCATGTGAAACTGCGAAAAAAATTTTGAGAGCGCAGGACGGCTGCCGAAAGTCCGCGTAAAAACGCCCCCCGGGCCTAAAGTTTCACCGTGCAAAATCTCCGGTGATGTTATTATGAAACTAGAATATATTCCGCAGATTCTGAAAGTTATTGCGATAGTTAGACTCTTTTAGTTGCTTGGGAATCGTCGTTTGAAGATGGGCATGTGAAACTGCGAAAAAAATTTTGAGAGCGGAGGACGGCTGCCGAAAGTCCGCGTAAAAACGCCCCCCGGGCCTAAAGTTTCACCGTGCAAAATCTCCGGTGATGTTATTATGAAACTAGAATATATTCCGCAGATTCTGAAAGTTATTGCGATAGTTAGACTCTTTTAGTTGCTTGGGAATCGTCGTTTAAAGATGGGCATGTGAAACTGCGAAAAAAATTTTGAGAGCGCAGGACGGCTGCCGAAAGTCCGCGTAAAAACGCCCCCCGGGCCTAAAGTTTCACCGTGCAAAATCTCCGGTGATGTTATTATGAAACTAGAATATATTCCGCAGATTCTGAAAGTTATTGCGATAGTTAGACTCTTTTAGTTGCTTGGGAATCGTCGTTTGAAGATGGGCATGTGAAACTGCGAAAAAATTTTGAGAGCGGAGGACGGCTGCCGAAAGTCCGCGTAAAAACGCCCCCCGGGCCTAAAGTTTCACCGTGCAAAATCTCCGGTGATGTTATTATGAAACTAGAATATATTCCGCAGATTCTGAAAGTTATTGCGATAGTTAGACTCTTTTAGTTGCTTGGGAATCGTCGTTTAAAGATGGGCATGTGAAACTGCGAAAAAAATTTTGAGAGCGCAGGACGGCTGCCGAAAGTCCGCGTAAAAACGCCCCCCGGGCCTAAAGTTTCACCGTGCAAAATCTCCGGTGATGTTATTATGAAACTAGAATATATTCCGCAGATTCTGAAAGTTATTGCGATAGTTAGACTCTTTTAGTTGCTTGGGAATCGTCGTTTGAAGATGGGCATGTGAAACTGCGAAAAAAATTTTGAGAGCGGAGGACGGCTGCCGAAAGTCCGCGTAAAAACGCCCCCCGGGCCTAAAGTTTCACCGTGCAAAATCTCCGGTGATGTTATTATGAAACTAGAATATATTCCGCAGATTCTGAAAGTTATTGCGATAGTTAGACTCTTTTAGTTGCTTGGGAATCGTCGTTTAAAGATGGGCATGTGAAACTGCGAAAAAATTTTGAGAGCGCAGGACGGCTGCCGAAAGTCCGCGTAAAAACGCCCCCCGGGCCTAAAGTTTCACCGTGCAAAATCTCCGGTGATGTTATTATGAAACTAGAATATATTCCGCAGATTCTGAAAGTTATTGCGATAGTTAGACTCTTTTAGTTGCTTGGGAATCGTCGTTTGAAGATGGGCATGTGAAACTGCGAAAAAAATTTTGAGAGCGGAGGACGGCTGCCGAAAGTCCGCGTAAAAACGCCCCCCGGGCCTAAAGTTTCACCGTGCAAAATCTCCGGTGATGTTATTATGAAACTAGAATATATTCCGCAGATTCTGAAAGTTATTGCGATAGTTAGACTCTTTTAGTTGCTTGGGAATCGTCGTTTAAAGATGGGCATGTGAAACTGCGAAAAAAATTTTGAGAGCGCAGGACGGCTGCCGAAAGTCCGCGTAAAAACGCCCCCCGGGCCTAAAGTTTCACCGTGCAAAATCTCCGGTGATGTTATTATGAAACTAGAATATATTCCGCAGATTCTGAAAGTTATTGCGATAGTTAGACTCTTTTAGTTGCTTGGGAATCGTCGTTTGAAGATGGGCATGTGAAACTGCGAAAAAAATTTTGAGAGCGGAGGACGGCTGCCGAAAGTCCGCGTAAAAACGCCCCCGGGCCTAAAGTTTCACCGTGCAAAATCTCCGGTGATGTTATTATGAAACTAGAATATATTCCGCAGATTCTGAAAGTTATTGCGATAGTTAGACTCTTTTAGTTGCTTGGGAATCGTCGTTTAAAGATGGGCATGTGAAACTGCGAAAAAATTTTGAGAGCGCAGGACGGCTGCCGAAAGTCCGCGTAAAAACGCCCCCCGGGCCTAAAGTTTCACCGTGCAAAATCTCCGGTGATGTTATTATGAAACTAGAATATATTCCGCAGATTCTGAAAGTTATTGCGATAGTTAGACTCTTTTAGTTGCTTGGGAATCGTCGTTTGAAGATGGGCATGTGAAACTGCGAAAAAAATTTGAGAGCGGAGGACGGCTGCCAAAAGTCCGCGTAAAAACGCCCCCCGGGCCTAAAGTTTCACCGTGCAAAATCTCCGGTGATGTTATTATGAAACTAGAATATATTCCGCAGATTCTGAAAGTTATTGCGATAGTTAGACTCTTTTAGTTGCTTGGGAATCGTCGTTTAAAGATGGGCATGTGAAACTGCGAAAAAATTTTGAGAGCGCAGGACGGCTGCCGAAAGTCCGCGTAAAAACGCCCCCGGGCCTAAAGTTTCACCGTGCAAAATCTCCGGTGATGTTATTATGAAACTAGAATATATTCCGCAGATTCTGAAAGTTATTGCGATAGTTAGACTCTTTTAGTTGCTTGGGAATCGTCGTTTAAAGATGGGCATGTGAAACTGCGAAAAAATTTTGAGAGCGCAGGACGGCTGCCGAAAGTCCGCGTAAAAACGCCCCCCGGGCCTAAAGTTTCACCGTGCAAAATCTCCGGTGATGTTATTATGAAACTAGAATATATTCCGCAGATTCTGAAAGTTATTGCGATAGTTAGACTCTTTTAGTTGCTTGGGAATCGTCGTTTGAAGATGGGCATGTGAAACTGCGAAAAAATTTTGAGAGCGGAGGACGGCTGCCGAAAGTCCGCGTAAAAACGCCCCCCGGGCCTAAAGTTTCACCGTGCAAAATCTCCGGTGATGTTATTATGAAACTAGAATATATTCCGCAGATTCTGAAAGTTATTGCGATAGTTAGACTCTTTTAGTTGCTTGGGAATCGTCGTTTAAAGATGGGCATGTGAAACTGCGAAAAAAATTTTGAGAGCGCAGGACGGCTGCCGAAAGTCCGCGTAAAAACGCCCCCCGGGCCTAAAGTTTCACCGTGCAAAATCTCCGGTGATGTTATTATGAAACTAGAATATATTCCGCAGATTCTGAAAGTTATTGCGATAGTTAGATTCTTTTAGTTGCTTGGGAATCGTCGTTTGAAGATGGGCATGTGAAACTGCGAAAAAAATTTTGAGAGCGGAGGACGGCGGCCGAAAGTCCGCGTAAAAACGCCCCCCGGGCCTAAAGTTTCACCGTGCAAAATCTCCGGTGATGTTATTATGAAACTAGAATATATTCCGCAGATTCTGAAAGTTATTGCGATAGTTAGACTCTTTTAGTTGCTTGGGAATCGTCGTTTAAAGATGGGCATGTGAAACTGCGAAAAAAATTTTGAGAGCGCAGGACGGCTGCCGAAAGTCCGCGTAAAAACGCCCCCCGGGCCTAAAGTTTCACCGTGCAAAATCTCCGGTGATGTTATTATGAAACTAGAATATATTCCGCAGATTCTGAAAGTTATTGCGATAGTTAGACTCTTTTAGTTGCTTGGGAATCGTCGTTTGAAGATGGGCATGTGAAACTGCGAAAAAAATTTTGAGAGCGGAGGACGGCTGCCGAAAGTCCGCGTAAAAACGCCCCCCGGGCCTAAAGTTTTACCGTGCAAAATCTCCGGTGATGTTATTATGAAACTAGAATATATTCCGCAGATTCTGAAAGTTATTGCGATAGTTAGACTCTTTTAGTTGCTTGGGAATCGTCGTTTAAAGATGGGCATGTGAAACTGCGAAAAAAATTTTGAGAGCGCAGGACGGCTGCCGAAAGTCCGCGTAAAAACGCCCCCCGGGCCTAAAGTTTCACCGTGCAAAATCTCCGGTGATGTTATTATGAAACTAGAATATATTCCGCAGATTCTGAAAGTTATTGCGATAGTTAGACTCTTTTAGTTGCTTGGGAATCGTCGTTTGAAGATGGGCATGTGAAACTGCGAAAAAATTTTGAGAGCGGAGGACGGCTGCCGAAAGTCCGCGTAAAAACGCCCCCCGGGCCTAAAGTTTCACCGTGCAAAATCTCCGGTGATGTTATTATGAAACTAGAATATATTCCGCAGATTCTGAAAGTTATTGCGATAGTTAGACTCTTTTAGTTGCTTGGGAATCGTCGTTTAAAGATGGGCATGTGAAACTGCGAAAAAAATTTTGAGAGCGCAGGACGGCTGCCGAAAGTCCGCGTAAAAACGCCCCCCGGGCCTAAAGTTTCACCGTGCAAAATCTCCGGTGATGTTATTATGAAACTAGAATATATTCCGCAGATTCTGAAAGTTATTGCGATAGTTAGACTCTTTTAGTTGCTTGGGAATCGTCGTTTAAAGATGGGCATGTGAAACTGCGAAAAAAATTTTGAGAGCGCAGGACGGCTGCCGAAAGTCCGCGTAAAAACGCCTCCCGGGCCTAAAGTTTCACCGTGCAAAATCTCCGGTGATGTTATTATGAAACTAGAATATATTCCGCAGATTCTGAAAGTTATTGCGATAGTTAGACTCTTTTAGTTGCTTGGGAATCGTCGTTTGAAGATGGGCATGTGAAACTGCGAAAAAAATTTTGAGAGCGGAGGACGGCTGCCGAAAGTCCGCGTAAAAACGCCCCCCGGGCCTAAAGTTTCACCGTGCAAAATCTCCGGTGATGTTATTATGAAACTAGAATATATTCCGCAGATTCTGAAAGTTATTGCGATAGTTAGACTCTTTTAGTTGCTTGGGAATCGTCGTTTAAAGATGGGCATGTGAAACTGCGAAAAAAATTTTGAGAGCGCAGGACGGCTGCCGAAAGTCCGCGTAAAAACGCCCCCGGGCCTAAAGTTTCACCGTGCAAAATCTCCGGTGATGTTATTATGAAACTAGAATATATTCCGCAGATTCTGAAAGTTATTGCGATAGTTAGACTCTTTTAGTTGCTTGGGAATCGTCGTTTGAAGATGGGCATGTGAAACTGCGAAAAAAATTTTGAGAGCGCAGGACGGCTGCCGAAAGTCCGCGTAAAAACGCCCCCCGGGCCTAAAGTTTCACCGTGCAAAATCTCCGGTGATGTTATTATGAAACTAGAATATATTCCGCAGATTCTGAAAGTTATTGCGATAGTTAGACTCTTTAGTTGCTTGGGAATCGTCGTTTAAAGATGGGCATGTGAAACTGCGAAAAAAATTTTGAGAGCGCAGGACGGCTGCCGAAAGTCCGCGTAAAAACGCCTCCCGGGCCTAAAGTTTCACCGTGCAAAATCTCCGGTGATGTTATTATGAAACTAGAATATATTCCGCAGATTCTGAAAGTTATTGCGATAGTTAGACTCTTTTAGTTGCTTGGGAATCGTCGTTTGAAGATGGGCATGTGAAACTGCGAAAAAAATTTTGAGAGCGGAGGACGGCTGCCGAAAGTCCGCGTAAAAACGCCCCCGGGCCTAAAGTTTCACCGTGCAAAATCTCCGGTGATGTTATTATGAAACTAGAATATATTCCGCAGATTCTGAAAGTTATTGCGATAGTTAGACTCTTTTAGTTGCTTGGGAATCGTCGTTTAAAGATGGGCATGTGAAACTGCGAAAAAAATTTTGAGAGCGCAGGACGGCTGCCGAAAGTCCGCGTAAAAACGCCCCCCCGGGCCTAAAGTTTCACCGTGCAAAATCTCCGGTGATGTTATTATGAAACTAGAATATATTCCGCAGATTCTGAAAGTTATTGCGATAGTTAGACTCTTTTAGTTGCTTGGGAATCGTCGTTTGAAGATGGGCATGTGAAACTGCGAAAAAAATTTTGAGAGCGGAGGACGGCTGCCGAAAGTCCGCGTAAAAACGCCCCCCGGGCCTAAAGTTTCACCGTGCAAAATCTCCGGTGATGTTATTATGAAACTAGAATATATTCCGCAGATTCTGAAAGTTATTGCGATAGTTAGACTCTTTTAGTTGCTTGGAATCGTCGTTTAAAGATGGGCATGTGAAACTGCGAAAAAAATTTTGAGAGCGCAGGACGGCTGCCGAAAGTCCGCGTAAAAACGCCCCCCGGGCCTAAAGTTTCACCGTGCAAAATCTCCGGTGATGTTATTATGAAACTAGAATATATTCCGCAGATTCTGAAAGTTATTGCGATAGTTAGACTCTTTTAGTTGCTTGGGAATCGTCGTTTGAAGATGGGCATGTGAAACTGCGAAAAAAATTTTGAGAGCGGAGGACGGCTGCCGAAAGTCCGCGTAAAAACGCCCCCCGGGCCTAAAGTTTCACCGTGCAAAATCTCCGGTGATGTTATTATGAAACTAGAATATATTCCGCAGATTCTGAAAGTTATTGCGATAGTTAGACTCTTTTAGTTGCTTGGGAATCGTCGTTTAAGATGGGCATGTGAAACTGCGAAAAAAATTTTGAGAGCGCAGGACGGCTGCCGAAAGTCCGCGTAAAAACGGCCCCCGGGCCTAAAGTTTCACCGTGCAAAATCTCCGGTGATGTTATTATGAAACTAGAATATATTCCGCAGATTCTGAAAGTTATTGCGATAGTTAGACTCTTTTAGTTGCTTGGGAATCGTCGTTTAAAGATGGGCATGTGAAACTGCGAAAAAATTTTGAGAGCGCAGGACGGCTGCCGAAAGTCCGCGTAAAAACGCCCCCCGGGCCTAAAGTTTCACCGTGCAAAATCTCCGGTGATGTTATTATGAAACTAGAATATATTCCGCAGATTCTGAAAGTTATTGCGATAGTTAGACTCTTTTAGTTGCTTGGGAATCGTCGTTTGAAGATGGGCATGTGAAACTGCGAAAAAAATTTTGAGAGCGGAGGACGGCTGCCGAAAGTCCGCGTAAAAACGCCCCCGGGCCTAAAGTTTCACCGTGCAAAATCTCGGTGATGTTATTATGAAACTAGAATATATTCCGCAGATTCTGAAAGTTATTGCGATAGTTAGACTCTTTTAGTTGCTTGGGAATCGTCGTTTAAGATGGGCATGTGAAACTGCGAAAAAATTTTGAGAGCGGAGGACGGCTGCCGAAGTCCGCGTAAAAACGCCCCCCGGGCCTAAAGTTTCACCGTGCAAAATCTCCGGTGATGTTATATGAAACTAGAATATATTCCGCAGATTCTGAAAGTTATTGCGATAGTTAGACTCTTTTAGTTGCTTGGGAATCGTCGTTTGAAGATGGGCATGTGAAACTGCGAAAAAAATTTTGAGAGCGCAGGACGGCTGCCGAAAGTCCGCGTAAAAACGCCCCCGGGCCTAAAGTTTCACCGTGCAAAATCTCCGGTGATGTTATTATGAAACTAGAATATATTCCGCAGATTCTGAAAGTTATTGCGATAGTTAGACTCTTTTAGTTGCTTGGAATCGTCGTTTGAAGATGGGCATGTGAAACTGCGAAAAAAATTTTGAGAGCGGAGGACGGCTGCCGAAAGTCCGCGTAAAAACGCCCCCCGGGCCTAAAGTTTCACCGTGCAAAATCTCCGGTGATGTTATTATGAAACTAGAATATATTCCGCAGATTCTGAAAGTTATTGCGATAGTTAGACTCTTTTAGTTGCTTGGGAATCGTCGTTTAAAGATGGGCATGTGAAACTGCGAAAAAAATTTTGAGAGCGCAGGACGGCTGCCGAAAGTCCGCGTAAAAACGCCCCCCGGGCCTAAAGTTTCACCGTGCAAAATCTCCGGTGATGTTATTATGAAACTAGAATATATTCCGCAGATTCTGAAAGTTATTGCGATAGTTAGACTCTTTTAGTTGCTTGGGAATCGTCGTTTGAAGATGGGCATGTGAAACTGCGAAAAAATTTTGAGAGCGGAGGACGGCTGCCGAAAGTCCGCGTAAAAACGCCCCCGGGCCTAAAGTTTCACCGTGCAAAATCTCCGGTGATGTTATTATGAAACTAGAATATATTCCGCAGATTCTGAAAGTTATTGCGATAGTTAGACTCTTTTAGTTGCTTGGGAATCGTCGTTTAAAGATGGGCATGTGAAACTGCGAAAAAATTTTGAGAGCGCAGGACGGCTGCCGAAAGTCCGCGTAAAAACGCCCCCCGGGCCTAAAGTTTCACCGTGCAAAATCTCCGGTGATGTTATTATGAAACTAGAATATATTCCGCAGATTCTGAAAGTTATTGCGATAGTTAGACTCTTTTAGTTGCTTGGGAATCGTCGTTTGAAGATGGGCATGTGAAACTGCGAAAAAAATTTTGAGAGCGGAGGACGGCTGCCGAAAGTCCGCGTAAAAACGCCCCCCGGGCCTAAAGTTTCACCGTGCAAAATCTCCGGTGATGTTATTATGAAACTAGAATATATTCCGCAGATTCTGAAAGTTATTGCGATAGTTAGACTCTTTTAGTTGCTTGGGAATCGTCGTTTAAAGATGGGCATGTGAAACTGCGAAAAAAATTTTGAGAGCGCAGGACGGCTGCCGAAAGTCCGCGTAAAAACGCCCCCGGGCCTAAAGTTTCACCGTGCAAAATCTCCGGTGATGTTATTATGAAACTAGAATATATTCCGCAGATTCTGAAAGTTATTGCGATAGTTAGACTCTTTTAGTTGCTTGGGAATCGTCGTTTGAAGATGGGCATGTGAAACTGCGAAAAAAATTTTGAGAGCGGAGGACGGCTGCCGAAAGTCCGCGTAAAAACGCCCCCCGGGCCTAAAGTTTCACCGTGCAAAATCTCCGGTGATGTTATTATGAAACTAGAATATATTCCGCAGATTCTGAAAGTTATTGCGATAGT
>CAWVNO010001445.1:0-20000 GCA_963930645.1 Salticus scenicus
TGGATCCTGACCTAAACTGGTGCAGATACGATTTGGGGTTAGACGCTCAACAGGTATCGCTGTCATCCCATATGTATATACATATATATATATATATTCTAAATTTTTTAACATATCAGTAGCAGGACAAAATTGGTATCAATGCACATAATAAGAGTTATTTTAAACGCATGGTTATAAAACTGATATGAATTATTGATAATAGCAGTAGTAAACCAGGGGGAAATATGAGTGCATGTAGGTGTATCGCTCCCCACTGGTAGGGAGGTAACCCTCTGGGGGTATAAATTTTCAATATGGGTGTCTTTCGAAAGAACTCGTCAATGCCTTTAAAACGAATGGTTGAATCACAGATCTGTGATAGTTTAAATCAAAGTTATCGATTTTTTTCAATTTTAACGATACAAAGAACTTTCCCCGTTGTCTTAAATTGACTTTCTTTTGCCATTTAGCGGCATAGGTCTTTAAAGAAAAAATCATCTACATGCATTATGGAAAATAATTTTAATAATTTATAATTTAATAAACGATTTGTATCGCTTGAATTAGTATAGAATTATGCATAAAAGAAAGTCTTGTGCTGGCCAAATGCTAGTTACATTTAGTTTTATAGCTTTATTTAAGAAGACGGTGGATTTTCTAAATAAAAACTCTGATGTGAGCACTAGATGACTTTCTTATACATCCAATGGAATGTACATATATTGTTATGAAAACATTCACTTTTTTGTGAGGTAACTGATTCGAAAACAAACAGGCAGGTACGAGCCTACGAAAATTTCTGATAACAAGCTAGAGAGAACAAAAAAAAAAAAAAAAAAAAAAAAAAAAACTTTAGCCAAAAACGTCTTGATAATTGGATTATATATATGCCGCGGAGAAAAATATAGTATTTTTTTTTTTCCAGGAATAGTATTCCACGGCTTATTATAGAATCTCTCATTGCCAAATGAACAGCTTGAGTTGAATAAAAGTCATTCGAGTATAGGTGGCCTAATTTTCTTCTCACGGCGTAAATTAGAGATGATAAACGATATACTTTACAAAAACAATAAAATCTGATAAAATTAACAAATGATTTGCTATTTCTGGCAATCCTGAAAGAATATTTACCGCCAAATTTGTAGCCAACGTAGATTTTGGTCTTGGCATCGATTTTGGCGATTTGGCATCGAATTTGGTGACATAGCGGGACAATGTAGCAAAGCTTTATGTTTTATGCTTGCCAAAGTTTGGAGTTTGTAAGTTCAAGAAGAACAGAGTTCTAGAATTTTCCGAAATTTTTAATTGATTTATAAACGATATTTTCATGCGCAGAACCAAATTCTCTGAGGAATCTATAAGTAACTAAGAAGATTATTAAAATAAAGAAGTGTGATTATTAATGATTGTAAATTAAGACTTGCCTTTATCTTTACGTGCTACTTTCTGCATGGTATTCCTGTAAAAATAAAACAGATGGTTGTTTTACTTTTTTTTTTTGTCACGATTGCGGGAATTGATTCAGCGTCAAATTTGGCATTTAAATGGGGCGAAAATTGGCAGTTAAATAATACAAAGTTTGGAAACTCTAACTTCAATAAGGGTTAAGTTCTAGAAATTTTATCATTAGTTTCTAGCTCAGAAATTAACGAATCACTACCTCGAATGCAGTAATTAATGAATAATTGCCGTTGTTCCCAAATTAGCAAAATTTCTGCTCTGTAGTGTAATTAAAAGTATTTATTTTATTTCTGTAGTAACAATGACTGTTTGTGTTCTAAAAATATTCGTTATTTATTTATTATTATAACACAAAAGAAGTGTTTTATTCAACTATTACCTAAATATTCGTTAAATAAAATGCGTTTTTACTTCCATTACCCTACTACCGTAAGTAACGCAAGTACTGTATTCGGTCTGAAAATTCGATATCGGATATTCACCTGATTTACTCGTTTTAAAGTCCCCTGAGTCCAAAAAAGTGGTTTTTGGCAATTGGTCATTGTGTATGTATGTGTGTGTGTATGTATGTACGTGGAGAATTTTCTAACTATTATAGCTCAGAAACTTATAAAGATAGAGCTACGAAACTTTAGAATTGAAATGCGTCTGGTGTACAGATAAAATGTCCAAATTTTGGTGAAAATTGAAAAACCGGAAGTGGGACATCGGAAACCGGAAGTGGGACCGGAAGTCCGTATCTCAAAAACGGCTCTAACGATTTTCTTCAAACTTGCTATATAAACACTCTATTAGATGTCCTTTCGAATGATATAGTTGGTTAGTTCAGGAAAATTGATAGGCGTATTGTATAAATAGCTCAATTTCAGGCCTCGCAAAGGCGTTCCTTTAAAAACGTTTGTACGGATTTTTTTCAAACTCGCCATTTTAACTCACTTTTGAATACGCTTTTGTATGTAATTATTGTTTTCCTGTCAATAATTGAGTTTAAGCAGAAATGGGACATCGGAAACCGGAAGGGGGAACGTAAGTCCGTATCTCAAAAACGGCTCTAACAATTTTCTTCAAATTTGCTATATAAAAACTCTATTAGATGTCCTTTCGAATGACATAGTTGGTTAGTTCAGGAAAATTGATAGGCGTCCTGTATAAATAGCTCAATTTCTCGCCTCGCAAAGGCGTTTTTTTTAAAATGGTTGTACGGATTTTTTCTCTTATTTTTTACCTCGCTATTATATGTAAGTTTCGTTTTATACGTCTTTATAAGTTTCTCTTACCAGAAAAATTTTAAGTTTCTACTTCTTTAGATCATTTTTATGTTTTCTGATCACATGATCTCTCAAAAATGCATATAATACTTGTGATAGTGGGTAATGGAAGTCGTGTGGTTGTTTCACATCAGATTTTTCGACTAGAACTTGCTTAAGTCTTTAAGAATTACGTTCTATACTCAAAAATTTAGACAACTTTCTTAACAGTATCATTACGGGCTCTGTCTACAGGCTGA
Source organism: Salticus scenicus (assembly GCA_963930645.1). Taxonomy (NCBI): domain Eukaryota; kingdom Metazoa; phylum Arthropoda; class Arachnida; order Araneae; family Salticidae; genus Salticus; species Salticus scenicus. The sequence continues at coordinate 2,951 of CAWVNO010001445.1, forward strand.
ATACTCATTAACCCTCCTACTACCACGGGGTCAAAATCACCCCAATGGCAGTTTGACATTTCACTTTACTTCAGGTACTTAACCGAAAAGTCTGAAATAAAAAATGATTTTGTAAAACTTACGTTATGGTTGTACGAAAATGGGTTGTATTTTAATTTATAGCTCAACACCCCATGGGCAACATATGCTGAAACACATAATTGTTATAGACAATAAATGTAAGACTAACATAAATTTAAGAAGAACATTAAAAATGTACTTTTTTCAGATATTGAATGCCAAGTCTCAATAGATTTCCCCTTGAAGTTAATAAAATTAAGCATGCACATTTTTAAATGTATTCCTATGACACCAAGATTATGCCTTAAGTCAATTAGGTAACAAAATATGGGCGGATTTTTACTACAAGAATTTTGAAAATTTGTATTTTTTGCCCATTTTTTACAAATAATACCCTGTATATAAAAAAAATAAAAGAGACAGTTGCATATTAATTGATATGCATTCATTTCTCTATATAACAAATAAAGGAGCAATATTGCATAAAAATCGGAAGGTATCAGATTAAAAATTCAGAATTTTTCCGTTGATTTGTCATGGAACAATCCAAATCCTAATATATGTCAAGGTGCAACTACGTCTGAATTTATATGCATTTCTAAGTATTATATTCTGTGATATACTTTCCCTAAAATTTTGTTTTCGATGTATAGCAGCACCACTTGTTGATATATCGGCACCAAAAGTTGATAGGATCTAACCTCAGTCAACGTGCAACAACATTTATTTTTATGTGTAATTCTGAGCTGTAGTTTCTGAGATACGGTTGGAAACAATTTTGTCACATACACAGAGACACAAGGGCAGACGTTTTCTAAAAATTATCAAAATGTTTTCTGGAACTCTCAAAACATGTAAATCTATGAAAAATTAGAAGTCGAAAATTTTTGCGAATTCAATACTTTATTCTATGTATTACAGAAAAAAATAAAAATTTATTAAAACAGAAAAGCTGCAATGAAGATAAGGCAGAACGTTTTAGCTCTTATTTAAGGATTTTTTTTTTTTGTTATAAATAATGCTATTCATTTTGTATAAAGAAAAATATGTAGGCTTCTATCATTTTCCTTCTCCCTAACAGTATCTTATTGACTTAGGAAGAAATACAACAATAGCACATAATTTACAAAGATCTTTTTATTGATAAATTAAGGATTAAATTAATATGAAATATTTATTAAGTTTAATGGATAACTACATATGATTTAATATATATCCATCCTGTTTCAATAGATATGATTATGATATTTTACATGGCAGTAATAAACGTGACACAATCTCGATATTCTCATAATTTCTGAATGATTAAAATCAAGTTGAGTCAAGTGTGTGTAAAAGTCTCTCTTTTTAAAATGTGCATTTTACTTACCAGCGTACTTTTCTATTAGATTTTTTTCCATTTTAGTTTTTCTATAGAAATACATATCGTATTATATTTATTTTTGAATGAAAAGTTAAAAAATAAAATTATCCCGTAGAATTTTTTAATAGTTTATTTATTTATTTATTTTTTTTTTTTTGAGTTTCAATATCTTCCTAAAAAACAAATAAATCAATTTTGCTATGAAGTTCATTACGTTTTAAAAATGTTTATATATATATATATCTATTTGCATTTTTTATATGACAGTTTTGTTACATTTTTCAAATATATTGCATTTTCGTTGTAATATAATTTGTACACTTGAATTCTGTTTAGCTTTAAACATTTAAAATTTAAATTTCAGTAAATGTTCCATTTTATTCATTTATCAATTGATTCATTCATAAATTCTTTACTTTGTACAAAATTTGACAGCGAATAATTTATCTCTTTAAACATAAATGTCGTTAACAGAAATTATTCAAAATATAAATTTTATTGTAAATGACATTTTCTGAATTTAATGCATTCACGACTTTTTGTACTCTACATAATGTATTTTAAAAAATCTATTCCATTAAAATTTCATTTTTTTCTCTTTTAAATAATGGTTCCATTTATTTTTGCATATGCATGAAATATTCCTAAAAGATTTTAGAAATGTGAATAACATTTTAGGTTTTTTTTTTACATTTTACTGCGAAACCGAAAGTGATATTATCATTTTGAAACTTCATTTTTATATCGTACATTCTGTAATAGATTTTAAATTCATATTTATTTTATATCGGTAAATAAAAATTATAGTTAGCAGGGTATTTAAATAATAATGCGATAAAAATATTATTAGGGTTGAACTATAATTTTTCTTTGGCAAGCATATTTAATAAATAAACTCAAAGGCAAAACAAATCAGGTTCTCCACTGGACATGGAATTCAAATACTTCCACACATTTCCATCCACATTTGCTTCATTAGAGTGCATCTTCAACAGAAATATTCTATATCATGCAAATAAACAGTTATGTACAATTATTTAAATTCGGAAATATGCGACACAAACAAGTAAAAAACTTCCCTTTAATGATTGGTTTCGTTAGTATGTTACAGTACATGAGATTTTTCATATAATTCTATTTTATTTTTCTTCGTTTAATTTTTAAGTAATATTCTCTTAGGTAGAAAAGTATTGTTTTCGGGTCAAACTTTCAAAATTTCGTTTTTGTTAAACTTACACGCTTTGAGGTTCCCTGAAACCCATGTTTTTAGCTGTTGGTCTGTGTGTGTCTGTCTGTCTGTTATCAACATATCTCAAAAACAAATTTTAGCAGAAACTCCAAACTTGGTATTCTAAATGCAGAGATGCTACACTAAACTTTTCGTTGAGACCAAGCAAATGTTTCGTGTACAGGGACACCAGAGACCCTAACAGCACAAAATGTTCCAGAAACGTAATAATCACATAACATCGAAAAATTGTAAATATTTCATAAATGTTACTAAATGTTTAGTTTGCTTTCGGATTCGTTTCATAAACATAGAATTTTTGCAATCGTAACACAAAATCTGAAACGTAACAGACAGGTTTCAAAAACTTAACAGACACTGAAATGGCTGAACATTTCAGAAAGATATCAGAGAGCACGGTAAAATGTGTTACGTTAGTAAATTTAAGTAGAAAAGTTGTGCATAAGTGTGTTAAATTCTTTAGGGTTAATCTTAATTCAACAGAAGAAATATTAAGCAATTTCCCTAGGGACAGAATTGTTCAAAATTACCCATTTAATATTACTAGGGTAAATTTCTCTGGCCCATTATATATTAAGTATAGAAATGAAAGAAAAGGGACTTATAATAAAATATATGTTGCAATTTTTGTTTGCTTTGTGACCAAGGCTATTCATTTAGAATTGGTTACAGATTTAACGTCCGCAGCCTTTATAGCTGTTCTTAAGAGATTGATTTCAAGTAGAGTAAAATGCAATAAATTGCATACAGATAATATTAAGAATTTCTTCGGGGCAAATGCAGATCTCAAACAATTGTATAAAATGATAAATAGAACATATGATCAAATTTCGGGTATATGAGATCAGAAAACATTGATTACCAGTACTCACCTCCTAGAGCTTAAAATTTTGAAGGAATATGAGAAGTAGGAGTCAGATCCTTTAAATATTATTTGAAAAGAGTTGCGGGAAATTTTAAATTAACTTATAAGGAATTTTTGACTTTAATTATACAAGTTAAAGGGATGCTAAATTCTAGGCCATTGGTTCCCTTTAACTGCTAACGTAGATAATTTAAATGCGTTGACTTCTGACCACTTCCTTTTATTAAGGTCAATTACCTCTAAAATTGAGCGAGATTTATCAGAAATTACAGAAAACAGGCTTAGCCTATGGAAAAAAAATAACTAAGTTATTTCAAAGCATTTTGCGCAAATGGCATTTAGATTACTTAAGTTATTTGCAACAGAGATCGCGATGGAAAATTGAGAAACAAAATATTGTGTTTGAGACATGGTTATTCTAAAAGAGGATAATCTGCCTCCATGTCTCTGGTCACTGGCCAGAATAAGAAGAATTTGTCCCGGAGCGGATAAAAAAGTACGGGTAGTAGAGATTAATACTCCCTCTGGAAAAGTTAAAAGCTCTAAGGTTTGTCCGATTCCAATAAATGATTAACATTGTTATTATTTAAGAATATTGTAAATTATGTAATGTTTTGATAAACGTCTTGTATTACTTTTATTTAACATATATAATATTTCATGTGTAATATTGTGTAATATTAATTGCATTAGTATTTTTATGATGAACAATTGGCTTTTGGTGATTTCGTGAATGTTAACAAACATTGTAAGGCCAGGGGGAATGTACGGTTATCTGTTACAGTTACAATATGATGTGATAAGGTGCGCACTCACTTGTGTAGAGGCTGCGCCCTCTGTGTTCGTGTCAGTGTATGAGTAGATACGAGAGTTAAAACAAGGATCGTCGAGCGAGATCCCATCTTCAGATGTACTTTTAAATAAATCAGAGATACAGTCCATTTTGAGTTCAATTACCTCCATAAATGTCACCAAACATGACAAATGCAACAGATTTCACTAATTTATAATTAGTTTACATCTCAAAAAATTCTAAATCTGTGTAAATGTGAATTTTATAAAGCTATAATCTCAACGAAAAGCCAAATATGCAAAAAAATTTCATAATGAACAATAATTGAAGGTGAACAAAATGTAATTAAAATAATTGTGATCAATCTTGCTATATTTCTGCTTCTCATTATGAAAAACGTTTATGGTTTCATGATGGTTTTTCTACTTTTAATTATAATTGTTATAAATTCGAAATTATATTCGTAGCTTTAAACATGATAATAAACTGTAAGTAAATAAATAAAAATATACATTTCTTAAATTCAGGGTCAATACTTTATTAATTGGAATATCGAAAAAAAAATCTTTTCAATATAATAAATATTTTCTCTGAAATTAATACTTTTATTTCCTTTAAAAAAAGAAAAAGAAAAAAAGACGTAAAAATATTAAAATGCAAAACAGCCTTATGAGGGCTCGATCTCAGGTCCTCTGTCACAAGTCAAGCACGCTACCACTGCACCACACATTATTGCAAGGATGAGTGTTTTGTTGGTTTTTTTTAGAAATAACTAAAACTACTAGGGGGATCCTCGCCCCATGGGTTATGTTGCAGCAAATTTGCACTCAATGCTATCTTTTAAACCATGCTCTTTAATTTAAGCTTAGTTTGGTTCCAGTAGTCCCTTGTTAGATCTGTACTTGCAATCTTCAGAGGGAGGCTTCCGCAACAAGGCATTTGGATTTTCGTGTAGAGCTCCTTCCCGATGACATACTTCAGAGGACTTCTGGGTTAGTATCTTTAGATTGTCTTAACAAGAAGCTTCGTTTGATATTTTCCACAGCCGCGGAACTTAGTCTCCAGATTCTTCGCTTCTTTCTTACTTTCAAGGCTCGTAATATCCTAGTAAGATCTGTTAGAGTATTCTTGATCTCTTTAAAGTCATCATAGGAGTCATCCAAACTGACAGCTGTGGTGCTTTCTTTACGGGAAGCGTGTTCGGCTGCCTCGATCTTCAGGACATACACTAAAGCTTATTCCACATCCTTGACGTCGGAGAGTCTAAGTGTTTTTTGAATATCTGGATCTCGTACGGCATCGATGAAGTATTGTAAGACCAAATCATTGTGAGTTTCATGGTGACAGTCCGAGAAAGCTAAGTGTGATAGCCTCTGGATATTTAATGTCAGTTCTTGTAAGCTATCCCTTGGTCTCTGATGACAGGACATTAAATGGAGTCGACTATATTCTTTAGACCATTTTTCTCCAAAACGCAGCTCCAGTGCTCCGGCCAAAGCCTCGAAGTAATTTCACTGTTCCTTCGAGAGGGTCTCCAGGGTATCTGTTGCGTCGTCCCATAACGGTGCTACGGGATGAGCTACTTTGGCAGTAGAGTCCCAGTCGTTAGCTTCAGCAACGATGAAAATCTGTGTCTTATATACCTGCCAGGAGGCTCTGCCATCCTAGCTTAATTGATTCTAGACCTGTATTATTTTATCTTTCCTTACATCTTTCTGGGTCATGAATGCTAATTATTCTTCCACAATCTGGATCTTCTTTTGAAATTCATTTCCTATACCTCCTCTGTTGCACTCTTCTTCTATTTTTCTCTCAAGATCTTTCTCCATTATCTTAAACGTGCTTTCTATCACTAAAAACCTACCTTTCCGCTCTGGATCAAAAATTTTCTTAACTTTCTCTTAAAAATTTTGCTCTATCTTCAGAACTTTCTCTTCTATTCGATCTATTCTGTTTTCCATATTTCATAACTTACTCTCTATTACTTTTTTCGCTGTAAAAAGCTCTGTGTTCATCTCGTCTTGATTATTTTTAATTTTTCACTCAAAATCTCTTTCATTTCTTTCATTTCTTCCCCCAAACTGTCTTTCATTTATTTCATTTCTTCGGGCAATTCGGATTCCATCTTCCTTTCTACTGCTTTCATTTCTTTTATTTCTTCACTGAAACTATCCTTCATCACCTTTTGTCATTTTTGTCATTTTTTTTTTTTTTTTTAATCAATCCAGTTTCCATCTTTTCCTGTCTTGTTTTTATTTCAGTTATCTGGGAAGCTAATCCTTCTAGAAGATTCTTCATTTCTTGCTCCTTACATCTAGTTATCACCATCCAAAGTCAACCTTACTCCTGACACTAGAAATATTGAGTACTTGTGAATTCATGAGTTGTCTCTGAATCAAAGGCGAAACTTGTGAAAACTCAACAGGTTTTTACAGAAAATTTTAGAAGAATAGAGGTCTATAAACCAAATATCAACTTCACTTTCACCAGAAAACACATCTTAGATAATAGCGATCAACAGCAAATTCACAGTACAAACTGTATCAGAGCATTAACACACAGTAAGGTGGTAATCAAAGAGACTAGTCATTAGAGCACTTTATCGTAACGCAGATGGCGAGAGATTGACTGATTTTGTGTAAAGCAACTCCTTAACTACCAGCTTAGAAAAACGTAGAAAATTCCAGAAACCCATCAGCCAATGAAGTTACAGCTTCCATATTTGGTATATCGATGATAAGTATTTTCTAGCCAGTGTTCCCAAAAATTCGCCAAGTAACTGAAAAATCACAAAAATTCACGCCAATTCCATTACCAGTCTTAATGAGGCTTTTAGACGGGTTTTTAAGCTATTTTAATGCAAAGCCAAACTACAAATGCTGAAAACTAACATTTTATCACTTGACTAAGCGTCTCTGAATGAATTTAGATAAAAATAACTACGATATATTTACAAATTCGTAACAATATATATATCTATATATAGATATAGATATATAGATATAGATATAGATATATAGATATAAATTATTCTGAAATGATTTTAATGCTTTTGGAACAATTCAAGTGTTATTAGATTAACGGCTACTTTTTATGTTAGAATGAGAAATTTTTACAATGCCATAGACTATTGCAATTTCCTTTTCCTGTGCTAAATTAAGTACAGTATTTGGTGCATATATTGTATTATATATAATACATGCGTATAATAAAATTAGTCTACTAATTTTAAAAAGTATTGTAAATTTTAATTCTTTAAATGATTTAAAATAGATTTCTAAATTTAATTACAACCTTAAATGCTTAAAGAATGGAGCTACGTTATGTAAACAGGGTGTTGAATAGTGTTGCTTCCCTTTGAATTAATTTGCATTAAAATATATACATGAAATAACGCTGCGCTGTGATATATTTTTGAGGTTAAATACGATTTAGTGCACATGGGTGAAGGCCTCTTTGAAAAGCCTCTCATGTTAGATTTTTAAAGAATTTTCATCCCATATTTAAGAATTTTTCCGGAGAAAATCATATAAATAATACACAGCTAGGCACAAGTGTTTTGTCTGAAACCTTCTGGGTTAGATCACCGGCCAATGAAAACTATCAATTTAATCAAGGAGAATGATCAGGTAGCGAAAAATATAATTCCCATCTACAAGCTTCAAGGGTGTCAAACACTTTGTTCGTGTTTTGTTAAAAAATGTTCGCGTTGGATGAAGAGTTACTTGATTATAGAAAATATAATTTATTAACTGAGGCATTATGTTTATGAGTTATCGAATTACTTCACTGATTGTTTCATTTTTTTTCAAAAACAATTTTAAGCAAAGTAAATCTTAATATTCACCAAATTTTCCCTGTTTTCAGTGAAAAATATTTAAGCATATTATCATTACTATGTAAAATAATAGATTATACTGGTACGCGGATCCTGTGACAAGCATTTGATAGTGTAAGGAATTTAAAAGTATTTTAGACTTGAATTCCTCACAAGTCATTATTTTTAGGGGGGGGGGACTACTTTATTTTGGCTAAACCTGTATATATATATTTTTTTTGAATAAATATCAGTTAACTAAATTATGTGTCTCGTCTGTTTAGAATTATTAAATAAGCAGAAAATATATATATATATATATATATAGTTATTTTCAAAATATCTGTACTACTGAGTTAATGGACGTCAATTCCATTTTGTGAAAAGTGTTACCACCATGTTTTTAATGTGCTACAATTAAATACGTTTGTCATAAATAAAGAAAATGGACATGATTTTACTTTTCATTGTCTTATCTCTTTTACAGTCACTAGACATTGATGCTGAATGCCTCTATATAATTCAAAAAATGCACATAAATGGGATGGTGCTAAATCCTTTCACAGAATGGACAAGGTGTTCTTCACTTAGGGTGCACGGATTTTAAATATGATATATTTGAATCTTGTTCTTCTTAAATTTTGCTGAACATAACAAATGCTGTAAGATTTTAATGAATTCACGCGAAAAATAATTTCATTTTTGTTAACATTACATTTTACAAATTTCTTTTGAAAAGATTGTTGGTGCATAGAAAATTTCATGACCATGTTACAGAAAACGATTTTATATTTTAGAAAAAAAAAAAAAACTTTCAGGGTTTAATTTTTCTTTCACAAAAATATTCAATAATTGTTAAAATACATACTTAAAATATAAATATTACAGCACAAACCATTATTTCTAATGGTCCATGGTCAAAATGTGTTGTCAAAAATTACAGCAAATTTGCAAAATTGCTGAAATTTCCGTGATTCGGGACTGAAAAAAATTACTTATGGCATTTTTTTCTATATTTTCTGTTACAATTTATCTTTATATACTATATCATTCACGTATTCATACCTGTTTAGACGCCGGTTAAGTACTAAAAATTCGGGGATTCGAATGAAGCTCCAGTATTTTCTTTATCTAAAGCACTATACATATTATTATGATTATTATGATTATTATTATATTGTTTTTCCATGTTTTAAATTTTTAGAATCGATTCTACATTCTTAATAAGTCTTATTGCAATGCTGTCTAAAGAAGTAAAGCCCCGGAAAGTCGAACGCTTATGCGCACGCAGTCCTACCATTTTCATAAAAAAAAAAAAAAAAAAAATGCTAAACATTCTTAATTAATTAAATTCTCATTACATTATAAATAATGTATGCATGCACTGTATAAAAATTTCATTTCAAAACATGTTTCAATCTTTATATCAGATGTTTGTCTGTCAAAAGTTAGAGTCATAAAATATTTTCATGTCATAGGAGTCATCTTTGCACTGTCATATTTATATAATCGAAAGATAGAATGAAATATTTTAGTTGCTGTCATAAATGAGCATTAGTATTCGAAGTGAGATGCAATGATGTGTTTTATCGAATAGCATTAATAAATAATTCTATTTCCTTGAAACAAGTGCTAAAATCGATTTATGTCAAAGTTATTTAATGTTTAGCGTTAAAAAATTGAGTTTGTATTTCCGAAAAGAGAGTTTTGAAATTAATATTAAATGTTTTTCTATAAATGTTCCACTAACGCAAAACGAAGTTATAATTTAGCTTGCTGGTACAGTATAATATTGATTTTTCGTTACAGATTATTTTAAGGTATTTGAAACTTTTATTTTTGTAATGAGAGAACTGTTATTCAATAGATGCTACATTTAAAAATATATTCTATATAATTCTGGTGTTAATATATAAGAGGTGTGTTAAAAAAATTATTGAACTTGTAGTTGGCATAAACGTATTTATTTATTTCCAAATCCAAAACACTAATTCCTTTCAAAGAAGTCTTCTTAGCAATGCAAATGTTTCTCTCAGCATTTCCGCCATTGTGTCCAGCAATGGATTCGGGGAGGAATATTTTTAGAATAGCTAGCAACTGCGCAGTCACATTACGCATGATGTCTACTCTTGACTCAAATAGGGTCCTTTTTAGAGACATTTTCAGTTTGGGAAATAGCCAAAAATCTCATAGTTTTCTGTTGAGTAGGAAGCCTGACGAACCACAGGAATGTTGTGTTTGACAAAAAATAACTGAGTCAAATACGCAGAATCAGCAGGCGCGTCATCATGACGGAGATTTCAAGATTTTGCTGATGAATAATATGTTTGTTTGCGCCACACAGCACCACGTTGGCGAAGAAGGACTTCCTGGTACAGAATGCACTTGGTCAGTGACCTGATTTTGTCACCACGACTGGTTAAGGGCCTACCTAAACGTGGTTCACTGTCCACTGATATGCGGCTATCTTTGAAGCGGTTGTACAACTCTTTTATGCGCGAATTGTTCATGGCATCGACCTCGAAAATCTGCTGGTTCTTGAGAAATTTCCGCTTGGATGCCTTACGCCCTTCTAATTTTATCATTGTTCGGTAATTTTATGTATATTAATTTGATTTGGTGGAATAATAGATTTTTTAACTATTAAATTATCTTCTGAAACATGAACATTTGTAGCAATGGGGAAAATGTAGTGTGTGTGAAAGGGGGGGGGCGGTTGCCTCTGAAATTATAAATTACGTTTATTACATTTTATTAATCTATTATTAATATTTATTATACGCTATATTTTTCATTTTCAAGGGATATATCAAGGTGTGTGTGTGTGTATGTCTTTAAGAATGGGTTTCTCCCATTTTTTAATGGTGTTTTCCATTACCTGCGGCTTATTTCTGTAGAGCTATCTACATGATAGACCAGATGTTTCTGCCTAAAGGTTGTCTCAGTGAGTAACGCCGACCGGTTGTCGGCCTGGATAGCTCAATTGGTAGAGTCTTGACCTTTTAAGTCAAAGATCCGGGGTTCGATTCCCGGTCCAGGAATTATTTTCAATCAGTCGAAAAAAAAAGTCAATTAATATGATTTTTGTCCAATCAGTTGATTGTGTGATTTTAATAAAAATTGTATAGGCATATTTTGTTCCCTAATTAACTTAGATATATAAAATTCGTATCATTAGAAAGCTTATAATACAGGTTCTTAAATGATATAGCACATGTATATATTTATTAAATGTTTCATTTTAAGGTCAAACATTTTGACCTTTAAACTTCAGTATCTCAAAAAGTATATATCTGATTTTCATTTGGAGTGGACTCTAGAAAATATAACCTAGAAAAATATTTTTTAAAATCATATCCTTAAACTTTTTTTAATTAGTTTATGTTGAATATTTTATTAATGCTTGAAACATTAAACAATTAATTAAATAAATTACGTTGCTTTACTTGTGTTATTTTTACTATAAAATGCAAATATATATTAATATATTAATCAAACACATATTTATAATGAAATGTAAAATTTTGAAAAATGGTCCAAGCATTGTGCTCCTAGTAGTTATTAATTATCTGCTTATATATTTTTTATCAAATGAACTTCCTTTAGGAATGTAAATGTATCTGTGGATCAAAATTATGTAATATATATTTAGAAAAACGTTTTGTAATTGATTAGCCTAATTTACAGCCATAAATGTAACAAAAATATGTTTTTCAAAAATAATATCCATTTATTTGCCCTATCCATCTTTTATTAAACATGTTATTCGATCAAAAGCTATCTTTATATTCTCCCGTTTTATATTGGAATTAAAAAAAGAAATGCATGAACAGAGAAGAACTATATCAAGAAACTACAATAAGTATGGTTATATTTTATGTATAAAATTAACTGTATAATTTACTTAAATTGTGAAGTAATTCTCGGGGGTGGTATGTCCCAAAGGCAAAATGTTTGAGACGAGAAAGTGCCGGCAAAATTTCCAGATACCCTGTTCATGTCTGTATAAATAATATTGCATTTCTGTATATGTAGATACGAACATATACAAATACTAACGCCTATAAAAGTATTCATCTATATACAGAAAGCTTGTTCGTAACAATCGTAATCTACTCTTGAAAACATGCACATTGTAAAGTAAATAATCGTTTTAGATTAAAAAAAAAAAAGTAAGATTTAAAGTTAAATCATAAATCTTCTTTCCCATTGACACTTTGATTACAAAAGTATCCAAAACTTAAATTTACTTATCGGAATGCATTTGTCAGCTGTCAAATTTACAAGTGTCAAAAATTTCTGTTTCTTATTCCAAAAGTGGGTTATGATAGCTAAAAAAAGTGATCATTTATTTGAATAAACTGACAAAATATTTATTTTCAAAATCGTTGAAAAATATTCTTCAGATAAAAGTATGTTAACGGATTGCATTTCGCAGCCAACAATAAAGAATATTTGATTGTAATGCCAGTTATATTATATCTTGCATTTTTTTTATCTATTATCATATTAGATTAAAAAATAAATTAATAATAATAATAATAATAATAGTAATTTTTATGAATATATTCTATTGATAAATCGTATTTTAAGAAAATAAGAATGCTTTCAGCATATATGTATTTATCTATTAAATGTACAGCCCTATTATTGTTTTTAGTACATAATAATATGAAATCATGTCATTTTGTCAGCACAGAAAGGCATTTCTTGCACATTAACATTACAGTTTGTCAGCGATATAATTTTTTGGTTCAAGAATCACGGGAAAAAAAAAAAAAAACTTAAGAATAGGTTAAAAGTAGGGGAATGTCTCCTGTTATGAGCATTCTCCGGTTATAGGTACCTAATCATACCTTTCAACAAAAAGCAAATATGTGGATTTGAGTACAGTCAAACATGTATTGTAATAGTACGCAGTTTTCAAACTTTAATTTTTTCTATTTCTTTTTAATTTAATTTAATTTTCTTTTATTTTTGCGCAAGGCACGAGACATTTATACTGTTATACTTCTCTGAAACGAAAATCGTCTGCAACGTGAATATTAATGTATATACATAATTATTAAATGTAACGTATCATATACTTAATATGTACATAAGTATTAAACGTATGTTACGTAAATTAATGCAGGAATATATAGAAGAAAGTTTTGTGATTGCTGAACTTACTAATCTTGGATCTTGGCCTTATAAACTAAAATATTACATTCACCACTATCATTAGACCTCTTTTATTATTATTATTATTATTATTATTATTATTACATTATTTTATATTCGCAAGGGAAGAAAAAAAAGATTTTGATAAAATTCTGGCGAAAACAGAATTTAAATTTGTACGGAGGACTATTATTTATTTATTTTTTATTTTATTTTCGATAAATTTTCGATTTCGACAAATGTCAAACCATCGTAAAACTGGCGACGACGTTTTATCCGTAGATTAAGTCATCTGTACTAATAAATAAATAAAATATAAGCATTTCGACTACATAAACACGCTTTCAACGTAAACAACCTTGCCCCTTAAAAAAAAAAAAAAAAAAAATCTATATTGATTATTAATAATTTTTATTTCTTTTGTTTTTCTAATAATAACAATAATAATATTAATAGCATATGTTTTTAACGATGACTGATGCATATTAAAACTAAAGGAGAATAAATTTCGATTGTATTTAATAGGCTTTATTTAATATTTTAAATTTAATCTGAAATATATATTAAAAATATGTCAATTTAGCATATTTCAAGTTAAATAATCACAAAAATTATTTTAGTCATAAATGATATTTACTGAGTTGAAAAATCAAAGACAATTTTGAAGAATAATGAATTACTGAGTCAATCCGTACCTAGAGTTTAATTGAACAATTCCATTGAACTAACTTTGCTCTGAAATTTAGTGAATCTATAGACTCATTCATTTTATGAAGATTCCGGAATGTGGGCTGGATTTGAAGTAATTGAAAACCATTTGTTCATTAATTTATTGAAATACATTGATCTTCGGTACTGGAATATTTCTATTTAATACACACATTTTTTAATTGGGGTGAATTACTTGAAATGCAAACATATATATATATATATATTTATAAACTGCAAATGAAAGGTTCTTAAAGTAAGATATAAAAATATTATAGTTTTAAAAAAATAAAGAACACGCTTTTATAGAAATGTGAACTAAAAAGCACAAAATATCTATATTAGTATTAAAATGCAGGGTAAGAGAAAATCGTGTGAGTGACACGATACCATAATATTTACATACATTTAAACCATTAATTAAAATAATTTAGAATTAAACAGAAAAACATTTTTAAAAAATCTCCCCTGACTGGATTCGAACGCTAGACATTTAGGTTCGTATAGAGGAGCTTTACCTTACAGCCACAGCGTTCACGTAGAGAAAGACTTTTTTTACAATATAGATTTTTTGTTTGCTCCCAGAGCGGTTACATACAAGCATACATATACAAACGTACATACAGGTGTAGCTAATAAAAGCATGTTAAAAACAACTGACACGGCATTTAAAACACGTAAATGTCTTAAAATATAGCTTAGACATTATAGATATCTTAATGTAAGACAGAAATATGTCTGAAATATCAATTCAGACACAAAATTGTTTGAAACACGCAAATATGCGAATTTTCAGACAGAAAACGAGTATGAATTTTTGAGACACATTAGAAATTCAGACACTCCTATATTACTTAGAAAATTTTTGAAATGGTATATCCTTATATTATTAAAATCTGTACGCGTGTGTGTTTTTGTCTGTCTGTGTGTGTGTCTGTGAGAAACGGCTTGAAACGGATAAGGCTCCGCCGCTAATGGTCGCACGGACTTCGAACAGGTACCGTCGGACAGAAAATTTATCGCAGATGTACGATATGTAATTTGCTAAACGATGCGGCCCTAATTAGCGGAGATATTAATTAAAATGTCGACCATTGTCTAACGAAAAATGACCCAGAATTCACCATTAAATGCTTAAAAAGCGACATTTTTACGGAAAAAGTGGAAAATAAATTAGAAATATCAGTCGTATTGTTACAAACAAGATACCATTGGAAAGGGCTTTTTTTTCTTAAACCGATGGTTTAAACGGCTTATCGATCGGACAATTAGATTTTTTAAAATTAACTAAACTATAAAAAAATATTGGCAACGAATCACAAGAATCTTAGCTTTGCAGACTTTTCGTCTACAGCAGTCTTCAACGGAAAGAAACACATTTAAAGAGGTCACGTGTTTCGTACTGCGATTAAAAATTACAATTTTCTATTTTCTTCAATTTTTCAAATTTTACACATTTTATTTAGTATATAATATTTACACCACAAAACAAACTTGCATTTCAAATTTCATCGATTTTCGTCAATAAACAAAAGATTTACATTTTAATTGCAAATTAAATTTTATGTTTACACGCCGGACATTTTCGCAATATTCTAATGCGCGTATTTCAATTTCTAATTACGATTGATTTATTTTTTATACATCATGCGAAAGATATTTTAAAGTTCTTTTACATAATTCAAAGTTTTCAACAGATTTACACGTTTTGAGGTCTCCTGAATCAGTGTTCTTTCATGGCGCTGTAATATTTTCAAATTTCAATATTTCAATTTCTAATTATGATTAAATTATTTTTAATACATCATTCGAAAGATATTTTAAAGTTCTTTTATATTATCGAAAGTTTTCACCAGATTTACACGTTTTGAGGTGTCCCGAATTCGTTTTCTTTTGTATCTCAGATACTAATTATAATAATTTCATAAGTAATACATCATTAGAAAGCTTTTTTGATTTGGAATCGAACAGTGGAATACAGAAATTTCTACCGCCAGATGGCGCTGTAATTTTTTCAAATTTCAATATTTCAATTTCTAATTATAATTAAATTATTTTTAATGCGTCACTCGAAAGATATTTTAAAGTTCTTTTAAATTATCGAAAGTTTTCACGAGATTTACACGTTTTGAGGTCTCCTGAATCAGTTTTCTCTTGTGGTGCTGTATTATTTTCAATATTTCAATTTCTAATTATGATTAAATTTTTTTTTAATGCATCATTCGAAAGATATTTTAAAGTTCTTTTATATTATCGAAAGTTTTCACCAGATTTACACGTTTTGAGGTTTCCTGAATTAGTTTTCTTTGTATCTCAGCTACTAATTAAAATAATTTCATAAGTAATACATCATTAGAAAGCGTTTTTGAATTGGAATGGAACAGTGGAATACAGAAATTTCTATCGACAGATGGCGCTGTAATATTTTCAAATTTCAATATATCAATTTCTAATTATGATTCAATTATTTTTAATACATTATTCGAAAGATATTTTAAAGTTCTTTTAAATTATCGAAAGTTTTCACCAGATTTACACGTTTTGAGGTGTCCTGATTATGTTTTCTTTTGCATCTCAGCCAAATGAGTTAGATCGTTCAAAATGGTACACGTAGTTTAATTAAGAGGGCCTGAAAGGGTGGAGAAGAAATAGGCGTGCACCGCGCGCGTATCCCTTAACTTGTGCGCGCGCAGCGCGCACGCGACTGCGCTGCCGAAGGCAGTGGGGACCCGGTGCAAGTTTTTTCCCGATCAGAAATGATTTTTTTTAGGGGGCACGAAGGCTCAGGGAAGGAATACGCGCGCACAGCGCGTGTATCCCTGAAGTTGTGCGCGCGCAGCGCGCACGGGACTGCGCTGCCGAAGGCAGTGGGGACCCGGTGCGAGTTTTTACCCTATAAGAAATGATTTTTTTTCTAGGGGGCACGAAGGGTCAGGGAAGGAATACGCGCGCGCAGCGCGTGTATCAATTCAGTTGTGCGCGCGCAGCGCACGCGGTACTGCGCTGCCGAAGGCAGTGGGGACCCGGTGCGA
>CAWVNO010001446.1:0-117385 GCA_963930645.1 Salticus scenicus
GCGAAAAAAAATTTGAGAGCGTAGGACGGCTGCCGAAAATCTGCGTAAAAACGCCCCCCGGGCCTAAAGTTTCACCGTGCAAATTTCCCGGTGATGTTATTATGAAACTAGAATATATTCCGCAGATTCTGAAAGTTATTGCGATAGTTAGACTCTTTTAGTTGCTTGGGAATCGTCGTTTGAAGATGGGCATGTGAAACTGCGAAAAAAAATTTGAGAGCGTAGGACGGCTGCCGAAAGTCTGCGTAAAAACGCCCCCCGGGCCTAAAGTTTCACCGTGCAAAATTCCCGGTGATGTTATTATGAAACTAGAATATATTCCGCAGATTCTGAAAGTTATTGCGATAGTTAGACTCTTTTAGTTGCTTGGGAATCGTCGTTTGAAGATGGGCATGTGAAACTGCGAAAAAAAATTTGAGAGCGTAGGACGGCTGCCGAAAGTCTGCGTAAAAACGCCCCCCGGGCCTAAAGTTTCACCGTGCAAAATTCCCGGTGATGTTATTATGAAACTAGAATATATTCCGCAGATTCTGAAAGTTATTGCGATAGTTAGACTCTTTTAGTTGCTTGGGAATCGTCGTTTGAAGATGGGCATGTGAAACTGCGAAAAAAATTTGAGAGCGTAGGACGGCTGCCGAAAGTCTGCGTAAAAACGCCCCCCGGGCCTAAAGTTTCACCGTGCAAAATTCCCGGTGATGTTATTATGAAACTAGAATATATTCCGCAGATTCTGAAAGTTATTGCGATAGTTAGACTCTTTTAGTTGCTTGGGAATCGTCGTTTGAAGATGGGCATGTGAAACTGCGAAAAAAAATTTGAGAGCGTAGGACGGCTGCCGAAAGTCTGCGTAAAAACGCCCCCCGGGCCTAAAGTTTCACCGTGCGAATTCCCGGTGATGTTATTATGAAACTAGAATATATTCCGCAGATTCTGAAAGTTATTGCGATAGTTAGACTCTTTTAGTTGCTTGGGAATCGTCGTTTGAAGATGGGCATGTGAAACTGCGAAAAAAATTTTGAGAGCGTAGGACGGCTGCCGAAAGTCTGCGTAAAAACGCCCCCCGGGCCTAAAGTTTCACCGTGCAAAATTCCCGGTGATGTTATTATGAAACTAGAATATATTCCGCAGATTCTGAAAGTTATTGCGATAGTTAGACTCTTTTAGTTGCTTGGGAATCGTCGTTTGAAGATGGGCATGTGAAACTGCGAAAAAATTTGAGAGCGTAGGACGGCTGCCGAAAGTCTGCGTAAAAACGCCCCCCGGGCCTAAAGTTTCACCGTGCAAATTTCCCGGTGATGTTATTATGAAACTAGAATATATTCGCAGATTCTTAAAGTTATTGCGATAGTTAGACTCTTTTAGTTGCTTGGGAATCGTCGTTTGAAGATGGGCATGTGAAACTGCGAAAAAAATTTGAGAGCGTAGGACGGCTGCCGAAAGTCTGCGTAAAAACGCCCCCCGGGCCTAAAGTTTCACCGTGCAAAATTCCCGGTGATGTTATTATGAAACTAGAATATATTCCGCAGATTCTGAAAGTTATTGCGATAGTTAGACTCTTTTAGTTGCTTGGGAATCGTCGTTTGAAGATGGGCATGTGAAACTGCGAAAAAAAATTTGAGAGCGTAGGACGGCTGCCGAAAGTCTGCGTAAAAACGCCCCCCGAGCCTAAAGTTTCACCGTGCAAAATTCCCGGTGATGTTATTATGAAACTAGAATATATTCCGCAGATTCTGAAAGTTATTGCGATAGTTAGACTCTTTTAGTTGCTTGGGAATCGTCGTTTGAAGATGGGCATGTGAAACTGCGAAAAAAAATTTGAGAGCGTAGGACGGCTGCCGAAAGTCTGCGTAAAAACGCCCCCCGGGCCTAAAGTTTCACCGTGCAAAATTCCCGGTGGTGTTATTATGAAACTATAATATATTCCGCAGATTCTGAAAGTTATTGCGATAGTTAGACTCTTTTAGTTGCTTGGGAATCGTCGTTTGAAGATGGGCATGTGAAACTGCGAAAAAAAATTTGAGAGCGTAGGACGGCTGCCGAAAGTCTGCGTAAAAACGCCCCTCGGGCCTAAAGTTTCACCGTGCAAATTTCCCGGTGATGTTATTATGAAACTAGAATATATTCCGCAGATTCTGAAAGTTATTGCGATAGTTAGACTCTTTTAGTTGCTTGGGAATCGTCGTTTGAAGATGGGCATGTGAAACTGCGAAAAAAATTTTGAGAGCGTAGGACGGCTGCCGAAAGCCTGCGTAAAAACGCCCCCCGGGCCTAAAGTTTCACCGTGCAAAATTCCCGGTGATGTTATTATGAAACTAGAATATATTCCGCAGATTCTGAAAGTTATTGCGATAGTTAGACTCTTTTAGTTGCTTGGGAATCGTCGTTTGAAGATGGGCATGTGAAACTGCGAAAAAAAATTTGAGAGCGTAGGACGGCTGCCGAAAGTCTGCGTAAAAACGCCCCCCGGGCCTAAAGTTTCACCGTGCAAAATTCGCGGTGATGTTATTATGAAACTAGAATATATTCCGCAGATTCTGAAAGTTATTGCGATAGTTAGACTCTTTTAGTTGCTTGGGAATCGTCGTTTGAAGATGGGCATGTGAAACTGCGAAAAAAAATTTGAGAGCGTAGGACGGCTGCCGAAAGTCTGCGTAAAAACGCCCCCCGGGCCTAAAGTTTCACCGTGCAAATTTCCCGGTGATGTTATTATGAAACTAGAATATATTCCGCAGATTCTGAAAGTTATTGCGATAGTTAGACTCTTTTAGTTGCTTGGGAATCGTCGTTTGAAGATGGGCATGTGAAACTGCGAAAAAAATTTTGAGAGCGTAGGACGGCTGCCGAAAGTCTGCGTAAAAACGCCCCCCGGGCCTAAAGTTTCACCGTGCAAAATTCCCGGTGATGTTATTATGAAACTAGAATATATTCCGCAGATTCTGAAAGTTATTGCGATAGTTAGACTCTTTTAGTTGCTTGGGAATCGTCGTTTGAAGATGGGCATGTGAAACTGCGAAAAAAAATTTGAGAGCGTAGGACGGCTGCCGAAAGTCTGCGTAAAAACGCCCCCCGGGCCTAAAGTTTCACCGTGCAAAATTCCCGGTGATGTTATTATGAAACTAGAATATATTCCGCAGATTCTGAAAGTTATTGCGATAGTTAGACTCTTTTAGTTGCTTGGGAATCGTCGTTTGAAGATGGGCATGTGAAACTGCGAAAATAAATTTGAGAGCGTAGGACGGCTGCCGAAAGTCTGCGTAAAAACGCCCCCCGGGCCTAAAGTTTCACCGTGCAAAATTCCCGGTGATGTTATTATGAAACTAGAATATATTCCGCAGATTCTGAAAGTTATTGCGATAGTTAGAATCTTTTAGTTGCTTGGGAATCGTCGTTTGAAGATGGGCATGTGAAACTGCGAAAAAAAATTTGAGAGCGTAGGACGGCTGCCGAAAGTCTGCGTAAAAACGCCCCCCGGGCCTAAAGTTTCACCGTGCAAAATTCCCGGTGATGTTATTATGAAACTAGAATATATTCCGCAGATTCTGAAAGTTATTGCGATAGTTAGACTCTTTTAGTTGCTTGGGAATCGTCGTTTGAAGATGGGCATGTGAAACTGCGAAAAAAAATTTGAGAGCGTAGGACGGCTGCCGAAAGTCTGCGTAAAAACGCCCTCCGGGCCTAAAGTTTCACCGTGCAAAATTCCCGGTGATGTTATTATGAAACTAGAATATATTCCGCAGATTCTGAAAGTTATTGCGATAGTTAGACTCTTTTAGTTGCTTGGGAATCGTCGTTTGAAGATGGGCATGTGAAACTGCGAAAAAAATTTTGAGAGCGTAGGACGGCTGCCGAAAGTCTGCGTAAAAACGCCCCCCGGGCCTAAAGTTTCACCGTGCAAAATTCCCGGTGGTGTTATTATGAAACTAGAATATATTCCGCAGATTCTGAAAGTTATTGCGATAGTTAGACTCTTTTAGTTGCTTGGGAATCGTCGTTTGAAGATGGGCATGTGAAACTGCGAAAAAAAATTTGAGAGCGTAGGACGGCTGCCGAAAGTCTGCGTAAAAACGCCCCCCGGGCCTAAAGTTTCACCGTGCAAAATTCCCGGTGATGTTATTATGAAACTAGAATATATTCCGCAGATTCTGAAAGTTATTGCGATAGTTAGACTCTTTTAGTTGCTTGGGAATCGTCGTTTGAAGATGGGCATGTGAAACTGCGAAAAAAAATTTGAGAGCGTAGGACGGCTGCCGAAAGTCTGCGTAAAAACGCCCCCCGGGCCTAAAGTTTCACCGTGCAAAATTCCCGGTGATGTTATTATGAAACTAGAATATATTCCGAAGATTCTGAAAGTTATTGCGATAGTTAGACTCTTTTAGTTGCTTGGGAATCGTCGTTTGAAGATGGGCATGTGAAACTGCGAAAAAAAATTTGAGAGCGTAGGACGGCTGCCGAAAGTCTGCGTAAAAACGCCCCCCGGGCCTAAAGTTTCACCGTGCAAAATTCCCGGTGATGTTATTATGAAACTAGAATATATTCCGCAGATTCTGAAAGTTATTGCGATAGTTAGACTCTTTTAGTTGCTTGGGAATCGTCGTTTGAAGATGGGCATGTAAAACTGCGAAAAAAAATTTGAGAGCGTAGGACGGCTGCCGAAAGTCTGCGTAAAAACGCCCCCCGGGCCTAAAGTTTCACCGTGCAAAATTCCCGGTAATGTTATTATGAAACTAGAATATATTCCGCAGATTCTGAAAGTTATTGCGATAGTTAGACTCTTTTAGTTGCTTGGGAATCGTCGTTTGAAGATGGGCATGTGAAACTGCGAAAAAAATTTTGAAAGCGTAGGACGGCTGCCGAAAGTCTGCGTAAAAACGCCCCCCGGGCCTAAAGTTTCACCGTGCAAAATTCCCGGTGGTGTTATTATGAAACTAGAATATATTCCGCAGATTCTGAAAGTTATTGCGATAGTTAGACTCTTTTAGTTGCTTGGGAATCGTCGTTTGAAGATGGGCATGTGAAATTTCGAAAAAAAATTTGAGAGCGTAGGACGGCTGCCGAAAGTCTGCGTAAAAACGCCCCCCGGGCCTAAAGTTTCACCGTGCAAATTTCCCGGTGATGTTATTATGAAACTAGAATATATTCCGCAGATTCTGAAAGTTATTGCGATAGTTAGACTCTTTTAGTTGCTTGGGAATCGTCGTTTGAAGATGGGCATGTGAAACTGCGAAAAAAATTTTGAGAGCGTAGGACGGCTGCCGAAAGTCTGCGTAAAAACGCCCCCCGGGCCTAAAGTTTCACCGTGCAAAATTCCCGGTGATGTTATTATGAAACTAGAATATATTCCGCAGATTCTGAAAGTTATTGCGATAGTTAGACTCTTTTAGTTGCTTGGGAATCGTCGTTTGAAGATGGGCATGTGAAACTGCGAAAAAAAATTTGAGAGCGTAGGACGGCTGCCGAAAGTCTGCGTAAAAACGCCCCCCGGGCCTAAAGTATCACCGTGCAAAATTCCCGGTGATGTTATTATGAAACTAGAATATATTCCGCAGATTCTGAAAGTTATTGCGATAGTTAGAATCTTTTAGTTGCTTGGGAATCGTCGTTTGAAGATGGGCATGTGAAACTGCAAAAAAAAAAATTGAGAGCGTAGGATGGCTGCCGAAAGTCTGCGTAAAAACGCCCCCCGAGCATAAAGTTTCACCGTGCAAAATTCCCGGTGATGTTATTATGAAACTAGAATATATTCCGCAGATTCTGAAAGTTTTTGCGATAGTTAGACTCTTTTAGTTGCTTGGGAATCGTCGTTTGAAGATGGGCATGTGAAACTGCGAAAAAAAATTTGAGAGCGTAGGACGGCTGCCGAAAGTCTGCGTAAAAACGCCCCCCGGGCCTAAAGTTTCTCCGTGCAAAATTCCCGGTGATGTTATTATGAAACTAGAATATATTCCGCAGATTCTGAAAGTTATTGCGATATTTAGACTCTTTTAGTTGCTTGGGAATCGTCGTTTGAAGATGGGCATGTGAAACTGCGAAAAAAATTTTGAGAGCGTAGGACGGCTGCCGAAAGTCTGCGTAAAAACGCCCCCCGGGCCTAAAGTTTCACCGTGCAAAATTCCCGGTGGTGTTATTATGAAACTAGAATATATTCCGCAGATTCTGAAAGTTATTGCGATAGTTAGACTCTTTTAGTTGCTTGGGAATCGTCGTTTGAAGATGGGCATGTGAAACTGCGAAAAAAAATTTGAGAGCGTAGGACGGCTGCCGAAAGTCTGCGTAAAAACGCCCCCCGGGCCTAAAGTTTCACCGTGCAAAATTCCCGGTGGTGTTATTATGAAACTAGAATATATTCCGCAGATTCTGAAAGTTATTGCGATAGTTAGACTCTTTTAGTTGCTTGGGAATCGTCGTTTGAAGATGGGCATGTGAAACTGCGAAAAAAATTTTGAGAGCGTAGGACGGCTGCCGAAAGTCTGCGTAAAAACGCCCCCCGGGCCTAAAGTTTCACCGTGCAAAATTCCCGGTGGTGTTATTATGAAACTAGAATATATTCCGCAGATTCTGAAAGTTATTGCGATAGTTAGACTCTTTTAGTTGCTTGGGAATCGTCGTTTGAAGATGGGCATGTGAAACTGCGAAAAAAAATTTGAGAGCGTAGGACGGCTGCCGAAACTCTGCGTAAAAACGCCCCCCGGGCCTAAAGTTTCACCGTGCAAATTTCCCGCTGATGTTATTATGAAACTAGAATATATTCCGCAGATTCTGAAAGTTATTGCGATAGTTAGACTCTTTTGGTTGCTTGGGAATCGTCGTTTGAAGATGGGCATGTAAAACTGCGAAAAAAAATTTGAGAGCGTAGGACGGCTGCCGAAAGTCTGCGTAAAAACGCCCCCCGGGCCTAAAGTTTCACCGTGCAAAATTCCCGGTGATGTTATTATGAAACTAGAATATATTCCGCAGATTCTGAAAGTTATTGCGATAGTTAGACTCTTTTAGTTGCTTGGGAATCGTCGTTTGAAGATGGGCATGTGAAACTGCGAAAAAAAATTTGAGAGCGTAGGACGGCTGCCGAAAGTCTGCGTAAAAACGCCCCCCGGGCCTAAAGTTTCACCGTGCAAAATTCCCGGTGATGTTATTATGAAACTAGAATATATTCCGCAGATTCCGAAAGTTATTGCGATAGTTAGACTCTTTTAGTTGCTTGGGAATCGTCGTTTGAAGATGGGCATGTGAAACTGCGAAAAAAATTTTGAGAGCGTAGGACGGCTGCCGAAAGTCTGCGTAAAAACGCCACCCGGGCCTAAAGTTTCACCGTGCAAAATTCCCGGTGGTGTTATTATGAAACTAGAATATATTCCGCAGATTCTGAAAGTTATTGCGATAGTTAGACTCTTTTAGTTGCTTGGGAATCGTCGTTTGAAGATGGGCATGTGAAACTGCGAAAAAAAATTTGAGAGCGTAGGACGGCTGCCGAAAGTCTGCGTAAAAACGCCCCCCGGGCCTAAAGTTTCACCGTGCAAATTTCCCGGTGATGTTATTATGAAACTAGAATATATTCCGCAGATTCTGAAAGTTATTGCGATAGTTAGACTCTTTTAGTTGCTTGGGAATCGTCGTTTGAAGATGGGCATGTGAAACTGCGAAAAAAAATTTGAGAGCGTAGGACGGCTGCCGAAAGTCTGCGTAAAAACGCCCCCCGGGCCTAAAGTTTCACCGTGCAAAATTCCCGGTGATGTTATTATGAAACTAGAACATATTCCGCAGATTCTGAATGTTATTGCGATAGTTAGACTCTTTTAGTTGCTTGGGAATCGTCGTTTGAAGATGGGCATGTGAAACTGCGAAAACAAATTTGAGAGCGTAGGACGGCTGCCGAGAGTCTGCGTAAAAACGCCCCCCGGGCCTAAAGTTTCACCGTGCAAAATTCCCGGTGATGTTATTATGAAACTACAATATATTCCGCAGATTCTGAAAGTTATTGCGATAGTTAGACTCTTTTAGTTGCTTGGGAATCGTCGTTTGAAGATGGGCATGTGAAACTGCGAAAAAAAATTTGAGAGCGTAGGACGGCTGCCGAAAGTCTGCGTAAAAACGCCCCCCGGGCCTAAAGTTTCACCGTGCAAAATTCCCGGTGATGTTATTATGAAACTAGAATATATTCCGCAGATTCTGAAAGTTATTGCGATAGTTAGACTCTTTTAGTTGCTTGGGAATCGTCGTTTGAAGATGGGCATGTGAAACTGCGAAAAAAATTTTGAGAGCGTAGGACGGCTGCCGAAAGTCTGCGTAAAAACGCCCCCCGGGCCTAAAGTTTCACCGTGCAAAATTCCCGGTGGTGTTATTATGAAACTAAAATATATATTCCGCAGATTCTGAAAGTTATTGCGATAGTTAGACTCTTTTAGTTGCTTGGGAATCGTCGTTTGAAGATGGGCATGTGAAACTGCGAAAAAAAGTTTGAGAGCGTAGGACGGCTGCCGAAAGTCTGCGTAAAAACGCCCCCCGGGCCTAAAGTTTCACCGTGGAAAATTCCCGGTGATGTTATTATGAAACTAGAATATATTCCGCAGATTCTGAAAGTTATTGCGATAGTTAGACTCTTTTAGTTGCTTGGGAATCGTCGTTTGAAGATGGGCATGTGAAACTGCGAAAAAAATTTTGAGAGCGTAGGACGGCTGCCGAAAGTCTGCGTAAAAACGCCCCCCGGGCCTAAAGTGTCACCGTGCAAAATTCCCAGTGGTGTTATTATGAAACTAGAATATATTCCGCAGATTCTGAAAGTTATTGCGATAGTTAGACTCTTTTAGTTGCTTGGGAATCGTCGTTTGAAGATGGGCATGTGAAACTGCGAAAAAAAATTTGAGAGCGTAGGACGGCTGCCGAAAGTCTGCGTAAAAACGCCCCCCGGGCCTAAAGTTTCACCGTGCAAAATTCCCGGTGATGTTATTATGAAACTAGAATATATTCCGCAGATTCTGAAAGTTATTGCGATAGTTAGACTCTTTTAGTTGCTTGGGAATCGTCGTTTGAAGATGGGCATGTGAAACTGCGAAAAAAAGTTTGAGAGCGTAGGACGGCTGCCGAAAGTCTGCGTAAAAACGCCCCCCGGGCCTAAAGTTTCACCGTGGAAAATTCCCGGTGATGTTATTATGAAACTAGAATATATTCCGCAGATTCTGAAAGTTATTGCGATAGTTAGACTCTTTTAGTTGCTTGGGAATCGTCGTTTGAAGATGGGCATGTGAAACTGCGAAAAAAATTTTGAGAGCGTAGGACGGCTGCCGAAAGTCTGCGTAAAAACGCCCCCCGGGCCTAAAGTGTCACCGTGCAAAATTCCCAGTGGTGTTATTATGAAACTAGAATATATTCCGCAGATTCTGAAAGTTATTGCGATAGTTAGACTCTTTTAGTTGCTTGGGAATCGTCGTTTGAAGATGGGCATGTGAAACTGCGAAAAAAAATTTGAGAGCGTAGGACGGCTGCCGAAAGTCTGCGTAAAAACGCCCCCCGGGCCTAAAGTTTCACCGTGCAAATTTCCCGGTGATGTTATTATGAAACTAGAATATATTCCGCAGATTCTGAAAGTTATTGCGATAGTTAGACTCTTTTAGTTGCTTGGGAATCGTCGTTTGAAGATGGGCAGTTGAAACTGCGAAAAAAATTTTGAGAGCGTAGGACGGCTGCCGAAAGTCTGCGTAAAAACGCCCCCCGGGCCTAAAGTTTCACCGTGCAAAATTCCCGGTGATGTTATTATGAAACTAGAATATATTCCGCAGATTCTGAAAGTTATTGCGATAGTTAGACTCTTTTAGTTGCTTGGGAATCGTCGTTTGAAGATGGGCATGTGAAACTGCGAAAAAAAATTTGAGAGCGTAAGACGGCTGCCGAAAGTCTGCGTAAAAACGCCCCCCGGGCCTAAAGTTTCACCGTGCAAAATTCCCGGTGATGTTATTATGAAACTAGAATATATTCCGCAGATTCTGAAAGTTATTGCGATAGTTAGACTCTTTTAGTTGCTTGGGAATCGTCGTTTGAAGATGGGCATGTGAAACTGCGAAAAAAAATTTGAGAGCGTAGGACGGCTGCCGAAAGTCTGCGTAAAAACGCCCCCCGGGCCTAAAGTTTCACCGTGCAAAATTCCCGGTGATGTTATTATGAAACTAGAATATATTCCGCAGATTCTGAAAGTTATTGCGATAGTTAGACTCTTTTAGTTGCTTGGGAATCGTCGTTTGAAGATGGGCATGTGAAACTGCGAAAAAAATTTTGAGAGCGTAGGACGGCTGCCGAAAGTCTGCGTAAAAACGCCCCCCGGGCCTAAAGTTTCACCGTGCAAAATTCCCGGTGATGTTATTATGAAACTAGAATATATTCCGCAGATTCTGAAAGTTATTGCGATAGTTAGACTCTTTTAGTTGCTTGGGAATCGTCGTTTGAAGATGGGCATGTGAAACTGCGAAAAAAAATTTGAGAGCGTAGGACGGCTGCCGAAAGTCTGCGTAAAAACGCCCCCCGGGCCTAAAGTTTCACCGTGCAAAATTCCCGGTGATGTTATTATGAAACTAGAATATATTCCGCAGATTCTGAAAGTTATTGCGATAGTTAGACTCTTTTAGTTGCTTGGGAATCGTCGTTTGAAGATGGGCATGTGAAACTGCGAAAAAAAATTTGAGAGCTTAGGACGGCTGCCGAAAGTCTGCGTAAAAACGCCCCCCGGGCCTAAAGTTTAACCGTGCAAAATTCCCGGTGATGTTATTATGAAACTAGAATATATTCCGCAGATTCTGAAAGTTATTGCGATAGTTAGACTCTTTTAGTTGCTTGGGAATCGTCGTTTGAAGATGGGCATGTGAAACTGCGAAAAAAAATTTGAGAGCGTAGGACGGCTGCCGAAAGTCTGCGTAAAAACGCCCCCCGGGCCTAAAGTTTCACCGTGCAAAATTCCCGGTGATGTTATTATGAAACTAGAATATATTCCGCAGATTCTGAAAGTTATTGCGATAGTTAGAATCTTTTAGTTGCTTGTGAATCGTCGTTTGAAGATGGGCATGTGAAACTGCGAAAAAAAATTTGAGAGCGTAGGACGGCTGCCGAAAGTCTGCGTAAAAACGCCCCCCGGGCCTAAAGTTTCACCGTGCAAAATTCCCGGTGATGTTATTATGAAACTAGAATATATTCCGCAGATTCTGAAAGTTATTGCGATAGTTAGACTCTTTTAGTTGCTTGGGAATCGTCGTTTGAAGATGGGCATGTGAAACTGCGAAAAAAAATTTGAGAGCGTAGGACGGCTGCCGAAAGTCTGCGTAAAAACGCCCCCCGGGCCTAAAGTTTCACCGTGCAAAATTCCCGGTGATGTTATTATGAAACTAGAATATATTCCGCAGATTCTGAAAGTTATTGCGATAGTTAGACTCTTTTAGTTGCTTGGGAATCGTCGTTTGAAGATGGGCATGTGAAACTGCGAAAAAAATTTTGAGAGCGTAGGACGGCTGCCGAAAGTCTGCGTAAAAACGCCCCCGGGCCTAAAGTTTCACCGTGCAAAATTCCCGGTGATGTTATTATGAAACTAGAATATATTCCGCAGATTCTGAAAGTTATTGCGATAGTTAGACTCTTTTAGTTGCTTGGGAATCGTCGTTTGAAGATGGGCATGTGAAACTGCGAAAAAAAATTTGAGAGCGTAGGACGGCTGCCGAAAGTCTGCGTAAAAACGCCCCCCGGGCCTAAAGTTTCACCGTGCAAAATTCCCGGTGATGTTATTATGAAACTAGAATATATTCCGCAGATTCTGAAAGTTATTGCGATAGTTAGACTCTTTTAGTTGCTTGGGAATCGTCGTTTGAAGATGGGCATGTGAAACTGCGAAAAAAAATTTGAGAGCGTAGGACGGCTGCCGAAAGTCTGCGTAAAAACGCCCCCCGGGCCTAAAGTTTCACCGTGCAAAATTCCCGGTGATGTTATTATGAAACTAGAATATATTCCGCAGATTCTGAAAGTTATTGCGGTAGTTAGACTCTTTTAGTTGCTTGGGAATCGTCGTTTGAAGATGGGCATGTGAAACTGCAAAAAAAAATTTGAGAGCGTAGGACGGCTGCCGAAAGTCTGCGTAAAAAAGCCCCCCGGGCCTAAAGTTTCACCGTGCAAAATTCCCGGTGATGTTATTATGAAACTAGAATATATTCCGCAGATTCTGAAAGTTATTGCGATAGTTAGACTCTTTTAGTTGCTTGGGAA
This sequence comes from Salticus scenicus, assembly GCA_963930645.1. NCBI lineage: Eukaryota > Metazoa > Arthropoda > Arachnida > Araneae > Salticidae > Salticus > Salticus scenicus. The sequence goes on from CAWVNO010001446.1 coordinate 12,229, forward strand.
TCGTCGTTTGAAGATGGGCATGTGAAACTGCGAAAAAAATTTTGAGAGCGTAGGACGGCTGCCGAAAGTCTGCGTAAAAACGCCCCCCGGGCCTAAAGTTTCACCGTGCAAAATTCCCGGTGGTGTTATTATGAAACTATAATATATTCCGCAGATTCTGAAAGTTATTGCGATAGTTAGACTCTTTTAGTTGCTTGGGAATCGTCGTTTGAAGATGGGCATGTGAAACTGCGAAAAAAAATTTGAGAGCGTAGGACGGCTGCCGAAAGTCTGCGTAAAAACGCCCCCCGGGCCTAAAGTTTCACCGTGCAAATTTCCCGGTGATGTTATTATGAAACTAGAATATATTCCGCAGATTCTGAAAGTTATTGCGATAGTTAGACTCTTTTAGTTGCTTGGGAATCGTCGTTTGAAGATGGGCATGTGAAACTGCGAAAAAAATTTTGAGAGCGTAGGACGGCTGCCGAAAGTCTGCGTAAAAACGCCCCCCGGGCCTAAAGTTTCACCGTGCAAAATTCCCGGTGATGTTATTATGAAACTAGAATATATTCCGCAGATTCTGAAAGTTATTGCGATAGTTAGACTCTTTTAGTTGCTTGGGAATCGTCGTTTGAAGATGGGCATGTGAAACTGCGAAAAAAAATTTGAGAGCGTAGGACGGCTGCCGAAAGTCTGCGTAAAAACGCCCCCCGGGCCTAAAGTTTCACCGTGCAAAATTCCCGGTGGTGTTATTATGAAACTAGAATATATTCCGCAGATTCTGAAAGTTATTGCGATAGTTAGACTCTTTTAGTTGCTTGGGAATCGTCGTTTGAAGATGGGCATGTGAAACTGCGAAAAAAAATTTGAGAGCGTAGGACGGCTGCCGAAAGTCTGCGTAAAAACGCCCCCCGGGCCTAAAGTTTCACCGTGCAAAATTCCCGGTGATGTTATTATGAAACTAGAATATATTCCGCAGATTCTGAAAGTTATTGCGATAGTTAGACTCTTTTAGTTGCTTGGGAATCGTCGTTTGAAGATGGGCATGTGAAACTGCGAAAAAAAATTTGAGAGCGTAGGACGGCTGCCGAAAGTCTGCGTAAAAACGCCCCCCGGGCCTAAAGTTTAACCGTGCAAAATTCCCGGTGATGTTATTATGAAACTAGAATATATTCCGCAGATTCTGAAAGTTATTGCGATAGTTAGACTCTTTTAGTTGCTTGGGAATCGTCGTTTGAAGATGGGCATGTGAAACTGCGAAAAAAAATTTGAGAGCGTAGGACGGCTGCCGAAAGTCTGCGTAAAAACGCCCCCCGGGCCTAAAGTTTCACCGTGCAAAATTCCCGGTGATGTTATTATGAAACTAGAATATATTCCGCAGATTCTGAAAGTTATTGCGATAGTTAGAATCTTTTAGTTGCTTGTGAATCGTCGTTTGAAGATGGGCATGTGAAACTGCGAAAAAAAATTTGAGAGCGTAGGACGGCTGCCGAAAGTCTGCGTAAAAACGCCCCCCGGGCCTAAAGTTTCACCGTGCAAAATTCCCGGTGATGTTATTATGAAACTAGAATATATTCCGCAGATTCTGAAAGTTATTGCGATAGTTAGACTCTTTTAGTTGCTTGGGAATCGTCGTTTGAAGATGGGCATGTGAAACTGCGAAAAAAAATTTGAGAGCGTAGGACGGCTGCCGAAAGTCTGCGTAAAAACGCCCCCCGGGCCTAAAGTTTCACCGTGCAAAATTCCCGGTGATGTTATTATGAAACTAGAATATATTCCGCAGATTCTGAAAGTTATTGCGATAGTTAGACTCTTTTAGTTGCTTGGGAATCGTCGTTTGAAGATGGGCATGTGAAACTGCGAAAAAAATTTTGAGAGCGTAGGACGGCTGCCGAAAGTCTGCGTAAAAACGCCCCCCGGGCCTAAAGTTTCACCGTGCAAAATTCCCGGTGATGTTATTATGAAACTAGAATATATTCCGCAGATTCTGAAAGTTATTGCGATAGTTAGACTCTTTTAGTTGCTTGGGAATCGTCGTTTGAAGATGGGCATGTGAAACTGCGAAAAAATATTTGAGAGCGTAGGACGGCTGCCGAAAGTCTGCGTAAAAACGCCCCCCGGGCCTAAAGTTTCACCGTGCAAAATTCCCGGTGATGTTATTATGAAACTAGAATATATTCCGCAGATTCTGAAAGTTATTGCGATAGTTAGACTCTTTTAGTTGCTTGGGAATCGTCGTTTGAAGATGGGCATGTGAAACTGCGAAAAAAAATTTGAGAGCGTAGGACGGCTGCCGAAAGTCTGCGTAAAAACGCCCCCCGGGCCTAAAGTTTCACCGTGCAAAATTCCCGGTGATGTTATTATGAAACTAGAATATATTCCGCAGATTCTGAAAGTTATTGCGGTAGTTAGACTCTTTTAGTTGCTTGGGAATCGTCGTTTGAAGATGGGCATGTGAAACTGCAAAAAAAAATTTGAGAGCGTAGGACGGCTGCCGAAAGTCTGCGTAAAAAAGCCCCCCGGGCCTAAAGTTTCACCGTGCAAAATTCCCGGTGATGTTATTATGAAACTAGAATATATTCCGCAGATTCTGAAAGTTATTGCGATAGTTAGACTCTTTTAGTTGCTTGGGAATCGTCGTTTGAAGATGGGCATGTGAAACTGCGAAAAAAATTTTGAGAGCGTAGGACGGCTGCCGAAAGTCTGCGTAAAAACGCCCCCCGGGCCTAAAGTTTCACCGTGCAAAATTCCCGGTGGTGTTATTATGAAACTATAATATATTCCGCAGATTCTGAAAGTTATTGCGATAGTTAGACTCTTTTAGTTGCTTGGGAATCGTCGTTTGAAGATGGGCATGTGAAACTGCGAAAAAAAATTTGAGAGCGTAGGACGGCTGCCGAAAGTCTGCGTAAAAACGCCCCCCGGGCCTAAAGTTTCACCGTGCAAATTTCCCGGTGATGTTATTATGAAACTAGAATATATTCCGCAGATTCTGAAAGTTATTGCGATAGTTAGACTCTTTTAGTTGCTTGGGAATCGTCGTTTGAAGATGGGCATGTGAAACTGCGAAAAAAATTTTTAGAGCGTAGGACGGCTGCCGAAAGTCTGCGTAAAAACGCCCCCCGGGCCTAAAGTTTCACCGTGCAAAATTCCCGGTGATGTTATTATGAAACTAGAATATATTCCGCAGATTCTGAAAGTTATTGCGATAGTTAGACTCTTTTAGTTGCTTGGGAATCGTCGTTTGAAGATGGGCATGTGAAACTGCGAAAAAAAATTTGAGAGCGTAGGACGGCTGCCGAAAGTCTGCGTAAAAACGCCCCCCGGGCCTAAAGTTTCACCGTGCAAAATTCCCGGTGGTGTTATTATGAAACTAGAATATATTCCGCAGATTCTGAAAGTTATTGCGATAGTTAGACTCTTTTAGTTGCTTGGGAATCGTCGTTTGAAGATGGGCATGTGAAACTGCGAAAAAAATTTGAGAGCGTAGGACGGCTGCCGAAAGTCTGCGTAAAAACGCCCCCCGGGCCTAAAGTTTCACCGTGCAAATTTCCCGGTGATGTTATTATGAAACTAGAATATATTCCGCAGATTCTGAAAGTTATTGCGATAGTTAGACTCTTTTAGTTGCTTGGGAATCGTCGTTTGAAGATGGGCATGTGAAACTGCGAAAAAAATTTTGAGAGCGTAGGACGGCTGCCGAAAGTCTGCGTAAAAACGCCCCCCGGGCCTAAAGTTTCACCGTGCAAAATTCCCGGTGATGTTATTATGAAACTAGAATATATTCCGCAGATTCTGAAAGTTATTGCGATAGTTAGACTCTTTTAGTTGCTTGGGAATCGTCGTTTGAAGATGGGCATGTGAAACTGCGAAAAAAAATTTGAGAGCGTAGGACGGCTGCCGAAAGTCTGCGTAAAAACGCCCCCCGGGCCTAAAGTTTCACCGTGCAAAATTCCCGGTGATGTTATTATGAAACTAGAATATATTCCGCAGATTCTGAAAGTTATTGCGATAGTTAGACTCTTTTAGTTGCTTGGGAATCGTCGTTTGAAGATGGGCATGTGAAACTGCGAAAAAAAATTTGAGAGCGTAGGACGGCTGCCGAAAGTCTGCGTAAAAACGCCCCCCGGGCCTAAAGTTTCACCGTGCAAAATTCCCGGTGATGTTATTATGAAACTAGAATATATTCCGCAGATTCTGAAAGTTATTGCGATAGTTAGAATCTTTTAGTTGCTTGGGAATCGTCGTTTGAAGATGGGCATGTGAAACTGCGAAAAAAAATTTGAGAGCGTAGGACGGCTGCCGAAAGTCTGCGTAAAAACGCCCCCCGGGCCTAAAGTTTCACCGTGCAAAATTCCCGGTGATGTTATTATGAAACTAGAATATATTCCGCAGATTCTGAAAGTTATTGCGATAGTTAGACTCTTTTAGTTGCTTGGGAATCGTCGTTTGAAGATGGGCATGTGAAACTGCGAAAAAAAATTTGAGAGCGTAGGACGGCTGCCGAAAGTCTGCGTAAAAACGCCCCCCGGGCCTAAAGTTTCACCGTGCAAAATTCCCGGTGATGTTATTATGAAACTAGAATATATTCCGCAGATTCTGAAAGTTATTGCGATAGTTAGACTCTTTTAGTTGCTTGGGAATCGTCGTTTGAAGATGGGCATGTGAAACTGCGAAAAAAAATTTGAGAGCGTAGGACGGCTGCCGAAAGTCTGCGTAAAAACGCCCCCCGGGCCTAAAGTTTCACCGTGCAAAATTCCCGGTGATGTTATTATGAAACTAGAATATATTCCGCAGATTCTGAAAGTTATTGCGATAGTTAGACTCTTTTAGTTGCTTGGGAATCGTCGTTTGAAGATGGGCATGTGAAACTGCGAAAAAAAATTTGAGAGCGTAGGACGGCTGCCGAAAGTCTGCGTAAAAACGCCCCCCGGGCCTAAAGTTTCACCGTGCAAAATTCCCGGTGATGTTATTATGAAACTAGAATATATTCCGCAGATTCTGAAAGTTATTGCGATAGTTAGACTCTTTTAGTTGCTTGGGAATCGTCGTTTGAAGATGGGCATGTGAAACTGCGAAAAAAATTTTGAAAGCGTAGGACGGCTGCCGAAAGTCTGCGTAAAAACGCCCCCCGGGCCTAAAGTTTCACCGTGCAAAATTCCCGGTGGTGTTATTATGAAACTAGAATATATTCCGCAGATTCTGAAAGTTATTGCGATAGTTAGACTCTTTTAGTTGCTTGGGAATCGTCGTTTGAAGATGGGCATGTGAAATTTCGAAAAAAAATTTGAGAGCGTAGGACGGCTGCCGAAAGTCTGCGTAAAAACGCCCCCCGAGCCTAAAGTTTCACCGTGCAAAATTCCCGGTGATGTTATTATGAAACTAGAATATATTCCGCAGATTCTGAAAGTTATTGCGATAGTTAGACTCTTTTAGTTGCTTGGGAATCGTCGTTTGAAGATGGGCATGTGAAACTGCGAAAAAAATTTTGAGAGCGTAGGACGGCTGCCGAAAGTCTGCGTAAAAACGCCCCCCGGGCCTAAAGTTTCACCGTGCAAAATTCCCGGTGGTGTTATTATGAAACTAGAATATATTCCGCAGATTCTGAAAGTTATTGCGATAGTTAGACTCTTTTAGTTGCTTGGGAATCGTCGTTTGAAGATGGGCATGTGAAACTGCTAAAAAAAATTTGAGAGCGTAGGACGGCTGCCGAAACTCTGCGTAAAAACACCCCCCGGGCCTAAAGTTTCACCGTGTAAATTTCCCGGTGATGTTATTATGAAACTAGAATATATTCCGCAGATTCTGAAAGTTATTGCGATAGTTAGACTCTTTTGGTTGCTTGGGAATCGTCGTTTGAAGATGGGCATGTGAAACTGCGAAAAAAAATTTGAGAGCGTAGGACGGCTGCCGAAAGTCTGCGTAAAAACGCCCCCCGGGCCTAAAGTTTCACCGTGCAAAATTCCCGGTGATGTTATTATGAAACTAGAATATATTCCGCAGATTCTGAAAGTTATTGCGATAGTTAGACTCTTTTAGTTGCTTGGGAATCGTCGTTTGAAGATGGGCATGTGAAACTGCGAAAAAAAATTTGAGAGCGTAGGACGGCTGCCGAAAGTCTGCGTAAAAACGCCCCCCGGGCCTAAAGTTTCACCGTGCAAAATTCCCGGTGATGTTATTATGAAACTAGAATATATTCCGCAGATTCTGAAAGTTATTGCGATAGTTAGACTCTTTTAGTTGCTTGGGAATCGTCGTTTGAAGATGGGCATGTGAAACTGCGAAAAAAATTTTGAGAGCGTAGGACGGCTGCCTAAAGTCTGCGTAAAAACGCCCCCCGGGCCTAAAGTTTCACCGTGCAAAATTCCCGGTGGTGTTATTATGAAACTAGAATATATTCCGCAGATTCTGAAAGTTATTGCGATAGTTAGACTCTTTTAGTTGCTTGGGAATCGTCGTTTGAAGATGGGCATGTGAAACTGCGAAAAAAAATTTGAGAGCGTAGGACGGCTGCCGAAAGTCTGCGTAAAAACGCCCCCCGGGCCTAAAGTTTCACCGTGCAAATTTCCCGGTGATGTTATTATGAAACTAGAATATATTCCGCAGATTCTGAAAGTTATTGCGATAGTTAGACTCTTTTAGTTGCTTGGGAATCGTCGTTTGAAGATGGGCATGTGAAACTGCGAAAAAAATTTTGAGAGCGTAGGACGGCTGCCGAAAGTCTGCGTAAAAACGCCCCCCGGGCCTAAAGTTTCACCGTGCAAAATTCCCGGTGATGTTATTATGAAACTAGAATATATTCCGCAGATTCTGAAAGTTATTGCGATAGTTAGACTCTTTTAGTTGCTTGGGAATCGTCGTTTGAAGATGGGCATGTGAAACTGCGAAAAAAAATTTGAGAGCGTAGGACGGCTGCCGAAAGTCTGCGTAAAAACGCCCCCCGGGCCTAAAGTTTCACCGTGCAAAATTCCCGGTGGTGTTATTATGAAACTAGAATATATTCCGCAGATTCTGAAAGTTATTGCGATAGTTAGACTCTTTTAGTTGCTTGGGAATCGTCGTTTGAAGATGGGCATGTGAAACTGCGAAAAAAAATTTGAGAGCGTAGGACGGCTGCCGAAAGTCTGCGTAAAAACGCCCCCCGGGCCTAAAGTTTCACCGTGCAAATTTCCCGGTGATGTTATTATGAAACTAGAATATATTCCGCAGATTCTGAAAGTTATTGCGATAGTTAGACTCTTTTAGTTGCTTGGGAATCGTCGTTTGAAGATGGGCATGTGAAACTGCGAAAAAAATTTTGAGAGCGTAGGACGGCTGCCGAAAGTCTGCGTAAAAACGCCCCCCGGGCCTAAAGTTTCACCGTGCAAAATTCCCGGTGATGTTATTATGAAACTAGAATATATTCCGCAGATTCTGAAAGTTATTGCGATAGTTAGACTCTTTTAGTTGCTTGGGAATCGTCGTTTGAAGATGGGCATGTGAAACTGCGAAAAAAAATTTGAGAGCGTAGGACGGCTGCCGAAAGTCTGCGTAAAAACGCCCCCCGGGCCTAAAGTTTCACCGTGCAAAATTCCCGGTGATGTTATTATGAAACTAGAATATATTCCGCAGATTCTGAAAGTTATTGCGATAGTTAGACTCTTTTAGTTGCTTGGGAATCGTCGTTTGAAGATGGGCATGTGAAACTGCGAAAAAAAATTTGAGAGCGTAGGACGGCTGCCGAAAGTCTGCGTAAAAACGCCCCCCGGGCCTAAAGTTTCACCGTGCAAATTTCCCGGTGATGTTATTATGAAACTAGAATATATTCCGCAGATTCTGAAAGTTATTGCGATAGTTAGACTCTTTTAGTTGCTTGGGAATCGTCGTTTGAAGATGGGCATGTGAAACTGCGAAAAAAAATTTGAGAGCGTAGGACGGCTGCCGAAAGTCTGCGTAAAAACGCCCCCCGGGCCTAAAGTTTCACCGTGCAAAATTCCCGGTGATGTTATTATGAAACTAGAATATATTCCGCAGATTCTGAAAGTTATTGCGATAGTTAGACTCTTTTAGTTGCTTGGGAATCGTCGTTTGAAGATGGGCATGTGAAACTGCGAAAAAAAATTTGAGAGCGTAGGACGGCTGCCGAAAGTCTGCGTAAAAACGCCCCCCGGGCCTAAAGTTTCACCGTGCAAAATTCCCGGTGATGTTATTATGAAACTAGAATATATTCCGCAGATTCTGAAAGTTATTGCGATAGTTAGACTCTTTTAGTTGCTTGGGAATCGTCGTTTGAAGATGGGCATGTGAAACTGCGAAAAAAAATTTGAGAGCGTAGGACGGCTGCCGAAAGTCTGCGTAAAAACGCCCCCCGGGCCTAAAGTTTCACCGTGCAAAATTCCCGGTGATGTTATTATGAAACTAGAATATATTCCGCAGATTCTGAAAGTTATTGCGATAGTTAGACTCTTTTAGTTGCTTGGGAATCGTCGTTTGAAGATGGGCATGTGAAACTGCGAAAAAAATTTTGAAAGCGTAGGACGGCTGCCGAAAGTCTGCGTAAAAACGCCCCCCGGGCCTAAAGTTTCACCGTGCAAAATTCCCGGTGGTGTTATTATGAAACTAGAATATATTCCGCAGATTCTGAAAGTTATTGCGATAGTTAGACTCTTTTAGTTGCTTGGGAATCGTCGTTTGAAGATGGGCATGTGAAATTTCGAAAAAAAATTTGAGAGCGTAGGACGGCTGCCGAAAGTCTGCGTAAAAACGCCCCCCGAGCCTAAAGTTTCACCGTGCAAAATTCCCGGTGATGTTATTATGAAACTAGAATATATTCCGCAGATTCTGAAAGTTATTGCGATAGTTAGACTCTTTTAGTTGCTTGGGAATCGTCGTTTGAAGATGGGCATGTGAAACTGCGAAAAAAATTTTGAGAGCGTAGGACGGCTGCCGAAAGTCTGCGTAAAAACGCCCCCCGGGCCTAAAGTTTCACCGTGCAAAATTCCCGGTGGTGTTATTATGAAACTAGAATATATTCCGCAGATTCTGAAAGTTATTGCGATAGTTAGACTCTTTTAGTTGCTTGGGAATCGTCGTTTGAAGATGGGCATGTGAAACTGCGAAAAAAAATTTGAGAGCGTAGGATGGCTGCCGAAAGTCTGCGTAAAAACGCCCCCCGGGCCTAAAGTTTCACCGTGCAAATTTCCCGGTGATGTTATTATGAAACTAGAATATATTCCGCAGATTCTGAAAGTTATTGCGATAGTTAGACTCTTTTAGTTGCTTGGGAATCGTCGTTTGAAGATTGGCATGTGAAACTGCGAAAAAAATTTTGAGAGCGTAGGACGGCTGCCGAAAGTCTGCGTAAAAACGCCCCCCGGGCCTAAAGTTTCACCGTGCAAAATTCCCGGTGATGTTATTATGAAACTAGAATATATTCCGTAGATTCTGAAAGTTATTGCGATAGTTAGACTCTTTTAGTTGCTTGGGAATCGTCGTTTGAAGATGGGCATGTGAAACTGCGAAAAAAAATTTGAGAGCGTAGGACGGCTGCCGAAAGTCTGCGTAAAAACGCCCCCCGGGCCTTAAGTTTCACCGTGCAAATTTCCCGGTGATGTTATTATGAAACTAGAATATATTCCGCAGATTCTGAAAGTTATTGCGATAGTTAGACTCTTTTAGTTGCTTGGGAATCGTCGTTTGAAGATGGGCATGTGAAACTGCGAAAAAAAATTTGAGAGCGTAGGACGGCTGCCGAAAGTCTGCGTAAAAACGCCCCCCGGGCCTAAAGTTTCACCGTGCAAAATTCCCGGTGATGTTATTATGAAACTAGAATATATTCCGCAGATTCTGAAAGTTATTGCGATAGTTAGACTCTTTTAGTTGCTTGGGAATCGTCGTTTGAAGATGGGCATGTGAAACTGCGAAAAAAATTTTGAGAGCGTAGGACGGCTGCCGAAAGTCTGCGTAAAAACGCCCCCCGGGCCTAAAGTTTCACCGTGCAAAATTCCCGGTGGTGTTATTATGAAACTAGAATATATTCCGCAGATTCTGAAAGTTATTGCGATAGTTAGACTCTTTTAGTTGCTTGGGAATCGTCGTTTGAAGATGGGCATGTGAAACTGCGAAAAAAATTTTGAGAGCGTAGGACGGCTGCCGAAAGTCTGCGTAAAAACGCCCCCCGGGCCTAAAGTTTCACCGTGCAAAATTCCCGGTGGTGTTATTATGAAACTAGAATATATTCCGCAGATTCTGAAAGTTATTGCGATAGTTAGACTCTTTTAGTTGCTTGGGAATCGTCGTTTGAAGATGGGCATGTGAAACTGCTAAAAAAAATTTGAGAGCGTAGGACGGCTGCCGAAACTCTGCGTAAAAACACCCCCCGGGCCTAAAGTTTCACCGTGCAAATTTCCCGGTGATGTTATTATGAAACTAGAATATATTCCGCAGATTCTGAAAGTTATTGCGATAGTTAGACTCTTTTGGTTGCTTGGGAATCGTCGTTTGAAGATGGGCATGTGAAACTGCGAAAAAAAATTTGAGAGCGTAGGACGGCTGCCGAAAGTCTGCGTAAAAACGCCCCCCGGGCCTAAAGTTTCACCGTGCAAAATTCCCGGTGATGTTATTATGAAACTAGAATATATTCCGCAGATTCTGAAAGTTATTGCGATAGTTAGACTCTTTTAGTTGCTTGGGAATCGTCGTTTGAAGATGGGCATGTGAAACTGCGAAAAAAAATTTGAGAGCGTAGGACGGCTGCCAAAAGTCTGCGTAAAAACGCCCCCCGGGCCTAAAGTTTCACCGTGCAAAATTCCCGGTGATGTTATTATGAAACTAGAATATATTCCGCAGATTCTGAAAGTTATTGCGATAGTTAGACTCTTTTAGTTGCTTGGGAATCGTCGTTTGAAGATGGGCATGTGAAACTGCGAAAAAAATTTTGAGAGCGTAGGACGGCTGCCTAAAGTCTGCGTAAAAACGCCCCCCGGGCCTAAAGTTTCACCGTGCAAAATTCCCGGTGGTGTTATTATGAAACTAGAATATATTCCGCAGATTCTGAAAGTTATTGCGATAGTTAGACTCTTTTAGTTGCTTGGGAATCGTCGTTTGAAGATGGGCATGTGAAACTGCGAAAAAAAATTTGAGAGCGTAGGACGGCTGCCGAAAGTCTGCGTAAAAACGCCCCCCGGGCCTAAAGTTTCACCGTGCAAATTTCCCGGTGATGTTATTATGAAACTAGAATATATTCCGCAGATTCTGAAAGTTATTGCGATAGTTAGACTCTTTTAGTTGCTTGGGAATCGTCGTTTGAAGATGGGCATGTGAAACTGCGAAAAAAAATTTGAGAGCGTAGGACGGCTGCCGAAAGTCTGCGTAAAAACGCCCCCCGGGCCTAAAGTTTCACCGTGCAAAATTCCCGGTGATGTTATTATGAAACTAGAACATATTCAACAGATTCTGAAAGTTATTGCGATAGTTAGACTCTTTTAGTTGCTTGGGAATCGTTGTTTGAAGATGGGCATGTGAAACTGCGAAAACAAATTTGAGAGCGTAGGACGGCTGCCGAGAGTCTGCGTAAAAACGCCCCCCGGGCCTAAAGTTTCACCGTGCAAAATTCCCGGTGATGTTATTATGAAACTAGAATATATTCCGCAGATTCTGAAAGTTATTGCGATAGTTAGACTCTTTTAGTTGCTTGGGAATCGTCGTTTGAAGATGGGCATGTGAAACTGCTAAAAAAAATTTGAGAGCGTAGGACGGCTGCCGAAACTCTGCGTAAAAACACCCCCCGGGCCTAAAGTTTCACCGTGCAAATTTCCCGGTGATGTTATTATGAAACTAGAATATATTCCGCAGATTCTGAAAGTTATTGCGATAGTTAGACTCTTTTGGTTGCTTGGGAATCGTCGTTTGAAGATGGGCATGTGAAACTGCGAAAAAAAATTTGAGAGCGTAGGACGGCTGCCGAAAGTCTGCGTAAAAACGCCCCCCGGGCCTAAAGTTTCACCGTGCAAAATTCCCGGTGATGTTATTATGAAACTAGAATATATTCCGCAGATTCTGAAAGTTATTGCGATAGTTAGACTCTTTTAGTTGCTTGGGAATCGTCGTTTGAAGATGGGCATGTGAAACTGCGAAAAAAAATTTGAGAGCGTAGGACGGCTGCCGAAAGTCTGCGTAAAAACGCCCCCCGGGCCTAAAGTTTCACCGTGCAAAATTCCCGGTGATGTTATTATGAAACTAGAATATATTCCGCAGATTCTGAAAGTTATTGCGATAGTTAGACTCTTTTAGTTGCTTGGGAATCGTCGTTTGAAGATGGGCATGTGAAACTGCGAAAAAAATTTTGAGAGCGTAGGACGGCTGCCTAAAGTCTGCGTAAAAACGCCCCCCGGGCCTAAAGTTTCACCGTGCAAAATTCCCGGTGGTGTTATTATGAAACTAGAATATATTCCGCAGATTCTGAAAGTTATTGCGATAGTTAGACTCTTTTAGTTGCTTGGGAATCGTCGTTTGAAGATGGGCATGTGAAACTGCGAAAAAAAATTTGAGAGCGTAGGACGGCTGCCGAAAGTCTGCGTAAAAACGCCCCCCGGGCCTAAAGTTTCACCGTGCAAATTTCCCGGTGATGTTATTATGAAACTAGAATATATTCCGCAGATTCTGAAAGTTATTGCGATAGTTAGACTCTTTTAGTTGCTTGGGAATCGTCGTTTGAAGATGGGCATGTGAAACTGCGAAAAAAATTTTGAGAGCGTAGGACGGCTGCCGAAAGTCTGCGTAAAAACGCCCCCCGGGCCTAAAGTTTCACCGTGCAAAATTCCCGGTGATGTTATTATGAAACTAGAATATATTCCGCAGATTCTGAAAGTTATTGCGATAGTTAGACTCTTTTAGTTGCTTGGGAATCGTCGTTTGAAGATGGGCATGTGAAACTGCGAAAAAAAATTTGAGAGCGTAGGACGGCTGCCGAAAGTCTGCGTAAAAACGCCCCCCGGGCCTAAAGTTTCACCGTGCAAAATTCCCGGTGATGTTATTATGAAACTAGAACATATTCAACAGATTCTGAAAGTTATTGCGATAGTTAGACTCTTTTAGTTGCTTGGGAATCGTTGTTTGAAGATGGGCATGTGAAACTGCGAAAACAAATTTGAGAGCGTAGGACGGCTGCCGAGAGTCTGCGTAAAAACGCCCCCCGGGCCTAAAGTTTCACCGTGCAAAATTCCCGGTGATGTTATTATGAAACTAGAATATATTCCGCAGATTCTGAAAGTTATTGCGATAGTTAGACTCTTTTAGTTGCTTGGGAATCGTCGTTTGAAGATGGGCATGTGAAACTGCTAAAAAAAATTTGAGAGCGTAGGACGGCTGCCGAAACTCTGCGTAAAAACACCCCCCGGGCCTAAAGTTTCACCGTGCAAATTTCCCGGTGATGTTATTATGAAACTAGAATATATTCCGCAGATTCTGAAAGTTATTGCGATAGTTAGACTCTTTTGGTTGCTTGGGAATCGTCGTTTGAAGATGGGCATGTGAAACTGCGAAAAAAAATTTGAGAGCGTAGGACGGCTGCCGAAAGTCTGCGTAAAAACGCCCCCCGGGCCTAAAGTTTCACCGTGCAAAATTCCCGGTGATGTTATTATGAAACTAGAATATATTCCGCAGATTCTGAAAGTTATTGCGATAGTTAGACTCTTTTAGTTGCTTGGGAATCGTCGTTTGAAGATGGGCATGTGAAACTGCGAAAAAAAATTTGAGAGCGTAGGACGGCTGCCGAAAGTCTGCGTAAAAACGCCCCCCGGGCCTAAAGTTTCACCGTGCAAAATTCCCGGTGATGTTATTATGAAACTAGAATATATTCCGCAGATTCTGAAAGTTATTGCGATAGTTAGACTCTTTTAGTTGCTTGGGAATCGTCGTTTGAAGATGGGCATGTGAAACTGCGAAAAAAATTTTGAGAGCGTAGGACGGCTGCCTAAAGTCTGCGTAAAAACGCCCCCCGGGCCTAAAGTTTCACCGTGCAAAATTCCCGGTGGTGTTATTATGAAACTAGAATATATTCCGCAGATTCTGAAAGTTATTGCGATAGTTAGACTCTTTTAGTTGCTTGGGAATCGTCGTTTGAAGATGGGCATGTGAAACTGCGAAAAAAAATTTGAGAGCGTAGGACGGCTGCCGAAAGTCTGCGTAAAAACGCCCCCCGGGCCTAAAGTTTCACCGTGCAAATTTCCCGGTGATGTTATTATGAAACTAGAATATATTCCGCAGATTCTGAAAGTTATTGCGATAGTTAGACTCTTTTAGTTGCTTGGGAATCGTCGTTTGAAGATGGGCATGTGAAACTGCGAAAAAAATTTTGAGAGCGTAGGACGGCTGCCGAAAGTCTGCGTAAAAACGCCCCCCGGGCCTAAAGTTTCACCGTGCAAAATTCCCGGTGATGTTATTATGAAACTAGAATATATTCCGCAGATTCTGAAAGTTATTGCGATAGTTAGACTCTTTTAGTTGCTTGGGAATCGTCGTTTGAAGATGGGCATGTGAAACTGCGAAAAAAAATTTGAGAGCGTAGGACGGCTGCCGAAAGTCTGCGTAAAAACGCCCCCCGGGCCTAAAGTTTCACCGTGCAAAATTCCCGGTGGTGTTATTATGAAACTAGAATATATTCCGCAGATTCTGAAAGTTATTGCGATAGTTAGACTCTTTTAGTTGCTTGGGAATCGTCGTTTGAAGATGGGCATGTGAAACTGCGAAAAAAAATTTGAGAGCGTAGGACGGCTGCCGAAAGTCTGCGTAAAAACGCCCCCCGGGCCTAAAGTTTCACCGTGCAAATTTCCCGGTGATGTTATTATGAAACTAGAATATATTCCGCAGATTCTGAAAGTTATTGCGATAGTTAGACTCTTTTAGTTGCTTGGGAATCGTCGTTTGAAGATGGGCATGTGAAACTGCGAAAAAAATTTTGAGAGCGTAGGACGGCTGCCGAAAGTCTGCGTAAAAACGCCCCCCGGGCCTAAAGTTTCACCGTGCAAAATTCCCGGTGATGTTATTATGAAACTAGAATATATTCCGCAGATTCTGAAAGTTATTGCGATAGTTAGACTCTTTTAGTTGCTTGGGAATCGTCGTTTGAAGATGGGCATGTGAAACTGCGAAAAAAAATTTGAGAGCGTAGGACGGCTGCCGAAAGTCTGCGTAAAAACGCCCCCCGGGCCTAAAGTTTCACCGTGCAAAATTCCCGGTGATGTTATTATGAAACTAGAATATATTCCGCAGATTCTGAAAGTTATTGCGATAGTTAGACTCTTTTAGTTGCTTGGGAATCGTCGTTTGAAGATGGGCATGTGAAACTGCGAAAAAAAATTTGAGAGCGTAGGACGGCTGCCGAAAGTCTGCGTAAAAACGCCCCCCGGGCCTAAAGTTTCACCGTGCAAAATTCCCGGTGATGTTATTATGAAACTAGAATATATTCCGCAGATTCTGAATGTTATTGCGATAGTTAGAATCTTTTAGTTGCTTGGGAATCGTCGTTTGAAGATGGGCATGTGAAACTGCGAAAAAAAATTTGAGAGCGTAGGACGGCTGCCGAAAGTCTGCGTAAAAACGCCCCCCGGGCCTAAAGTTTCACCGTGCAAAATTCCCGGTGATGTTATTATGAAACTAGAATATATTCCGCAGATTCTGAAAGTTATTGCGATAGTTAGACTCTTTTAGTTGCTTGGGAATCGTCGTTTGAAGATGGGCATGTGAAACTGCGAAAAAAAATTTGAGAGCGTAGGACGGCTGCCGAAAGTCTGCGTAAAAACGCCCCCCGGGCCTAAAGTTTCACCGTGCAAAATTCCCGGTGATGTTATTATGAAACTAGAATATATTCCGCAGATTCTGAAAGTTATTGCGATAGTTAGACTCTTTTAGTTGCTTGGGAATCGTCGTTTGAAGATGGGCATGTGAAACTGCGAAAAAAAATTTGAGAGCGTAGGACGGCTGCCGAAAGTCTGCGTAAAAACGCCCCCCGGGCCTAAAGTTTCACCGTGCAAAATTCCCGGTGATGTTATTATGAAACTAGAATATATTCCGCAGATTCTGAAAGTTATTGCGATAGTTAGACTCTTTTAGTTGCTTGGGAATCGTCGTTTGAAGATGGGCATGTGAAACTGCGAAAAAAAATTTGAGAGCGTAGGACGGCTGCCGAAAGTCTGCGTAAAAACGCCCCCCGGGCCTAAAGTTTCACCGTGCAAAATTCCCGGTGATGTTATTATGAAACTAGAATATATTCCGCAGATTCTGAAAGTTATTGCGATAGTTAGACTCTTTTAGTTGCTTGGGAATCGTCGTTTGAAGATGGGCATGTGAAACTGCGAAAAAAATTTTGAAAGCGTAGGACGGCTGCCGAAAGTCTGCGTAAAAACGCCCCCCGGGCCTAAAGTTTCACCGTGCAAAATTCCCGGTGGTGTTATTATGAAACTAGAATATATTCCGCAGATTCTGAAAGTTATTGCGATAGTTAGACTCTTTTAGTTGCTTGGGAATCGTCGTTTGAAGATGGGCATGTGAAATTTCGAAAAAAAATTTGAGAGCGTAGGACGGCTGCCGAAAGTCTGCGTAAAAACGCCCCCCGAGCCTAAAGTTTCACCGTGCAAAATTCCCGGTGATGTTATTATGAAACTAGAATATATTCCGCAGATTCTGAAAGTTATTGCGATAGTTAGACTCTTTTAGTTGCTTGGGAATCGTCGTTTGAAGATGGGCATGTGAAACTGCGAAAAAAATTTTGAGAGCGTAGGACGGCTGCCGAAAGTCTGCGTAAAAACGCCCCCCGGGCCTAAAGTTTCACCGTGCAAAATTCCCGGTGGTGTTATTATGAAACTAGAATATATTCCGCAGATTCTGAAAGTTATTGCGATAGTTAGACTCTTTTAGTTGCTTGGGAATCGTCGTTTGAAGATGGGCATGTGAAACTGCGAAAAAAAATTTGAGAGCGTAGGATGGCTGCCGAAAGTCTGCGTAAAAACGCCCCCCGGGCCTAAAGTTTCACCGTGCAAATTTCCCGGTGATGTTATTATGAAACTAGAATATATTCCGCAGATTCTGAAAGTTATTGCGATAGTTAGACTCTTTTAGTTGCTTGGGAATCGTCGTTTGAAGATTGGCATGTGAAACTGCGAAAAAAATTTTGAGAGCGTAGGACGGCTGCCGAAAGTCTGCGTAAAAACGCCCCCCGGGCCTAAAGTTTCACCGTGCAAAATTCCCGGTGATGTTATTATGAAACTAGAATATATTCCGTAGATTCTGAAAGTTATTGCGATAGTTAGACTCTTTTAGTTGCTTGGGAATCGTCGTTTGAAGATGGGCATGTGAAACTGCGAAAAAAAATTTGAGAGCGTAGGACGGCTGCCGAAAGTCTGCGTAAAAACGCCCCCCGGGCCTTAAGTTTCACCGTGCAAATTTCCCGGTGATGTTATTATGAAACTAGAATATATTCCGCAGATTCTGAAAGTTATTGCGATAGTTAGACTCTTTTAGTTGCTTGGGAATCGTCGTTTGAAGATGGGCATGTGAAACTGCGAAAAAAAATTTGAGAGCGTAGGACGGCTGCCGAAAGTCTGCGTAAAAACGCCCCCCGGGCCTAAAGTTTCACCGTGCAAAATTCCCGGTGATGTTATTATGAAACTAGAATATATTCCGCAGATTCTGAAAGTTATTGCGATAGTTAGACTCTTTTAGTTGCTTGGGAATCGTCGTTTGAAGATGGGCATGTGAAACTGCGAAAAAAATTTTGAGAGCGTAGGACGGCTGCCGAAAGTCTGCGTAAAAACGCCCCCCGGGCCTAAAGTTTCACCGTGCAAAATTCCCGGTGGTGTTATTATGAAACTAGAATATATTCCGCAGATTCTGAAAGTTATTGCGATAGTTAGACTCTTTTAGTTGCTTGGGAATCGTCGTTTGAAGATGGGCATGTGAAACTGCGAAAAAAATTTTGAGAGCGTAGGACGGCTGCCGAAAGTCTGCGTAAAAACGCCCCCCGGGCCTAAAGTTTCACCGTGCAAAATTCCCGGTGGTGTTATTATGAAACTAGAATATATTCCGCAGATTCTGAAAGTTATTGCGATAGTTAGACTCTTTTAGTTGCTTGGGAATCGTCGTTTGAAGATGGGCATGTGAAACTGCTAAAAAAAATTTGAGAGCGTAGGACGGCTGCCGAAACTCTGCGTAAAAACACCCCCCGGGCCTAAAGTTTCATCGTGCAAATTTCCCGGTGATGTTATTATGAAACTAGAATATATTCCGCAGATTCTGAAAGTTATTGCGATAGTTAGACTCTTTTGGTTGCTTGGGAATCGTCGTTTGAAGATGGGCATGTGAAACTGCGAAAAAAAATTTGAGAGCGTAGGACGGCTGCCGAAAGTCTGCGTAAAAACGCCCCCCGGGCCTAAAGTTTCACCGTGCAAAATTCCCGGTGATGTTATTATGAAACTAGAATATATTCCGCAGATTCTGAAAGTTATTGCGATAGTTAGACTCTTTTAGTTGCTTGGGAATCGTCGTTTGAAGATGGGCATGTGAAACTGCGAAAAAAAATTTGAGAGCGTAGGACGGCTGCCGAAAGTCTGCGTAAAAACGCCCCCCGGGCCTAAAGTTTCACCGTGCAAAATTCCCGGTGATGTTATTATGAAACTAGAATATATTCCGCAGATTCTGAAAGTTATTGCGATAGTTAGACTCTTTTAGTTGCTTGGGAATCGTCGTTTGAAGATGGGCATGTGAAACTGCGAAAAAAATTTTGAGAGCGTAGGACGGCTGCCTAAAGTCTGCGTAAAAACGCCCCCCGGGCCTAAAGTTTCACCGTGCAAAATTCCCGGTGGTGTTATTATGAAACTAGAATATATTCCGCAGATTCTGAAAGTTATTGCGATAGTTAGACTCTTTTAGTTGCTTGGGAATCGTCGTTTGAAGATGGGCATGTGAAACTGCGAAAAAAAATTTGAGAGCGTAGGACGGCTGCCGAAAGTCTGCGTAAAAACGCCCCCCGGGCCTAAAGTTTCACCGTGCAAATTTCCCGGTGATGTTATTATGAAACTAGAATATATTCCGCAGATTCTGAAAGTTATTGCGATAGTTAGACTCTTTTAGTTGCTTGGGAATCGTCGTTTGAAGATGGGCATGTGAAACTGCGAAAAAAAATTTGAGAGCGTAGGACGGATGCCGAAAGTCTGCGTAAAAACGCCCCCCGGGCCTAAAGTTTCACCGTGCAAAATTCCCGGTGATGTTATTATGAAACTAGAACATATTCAACAGATTCTGAAAGTTATTGCGATAGTTAGACTCTTTTAGTTGCTTGGGAATCGTTGTTTGAAGATGGGCATGTGAAACTGCGAAAACAAATTTGAGAGCGTAGGACGGCTGCCGAGAGTCTGCGTAAAAACGCCCCCCGGGCCTAAAGTTTCACCGTGCAAAATTCCCGGTGATGTTATTATGAAACTACAATATATTCCGCAGATTCTGAAAGTTATTGCGATAGTTAGACTCTTTTAGTTGCTTGGGAATCGTCGTTTGAAGATGGGCATGTGAAACTGCGAAAAAAAATTTGAGAGCGTTGGACGGCTGCCGAAAGTCTGCGTAAAAACGCCCCCCGGGCCTAAAGTTTCACCGTGCAAATTTCCCGGTGATGTTATTATGAAACTAGAATATATTCCGCAGATTCTGAAAGTTATTGCGATAGTTAGACTCTTTTAGTGGCTTGGGAATCGTCGTTTGAAAATGGGCATGTGAAACTGCGAAAAAAAATTTGAGAGCGTAGGACGGCTGCCGAAAGTCTGCGTAAAAACGCCCCCCGGGCCTAAAGTTTCACCGTGCAAAATTCCCGGTGATGTTATTATGAAACTAGAATATATTCCGCAGATTCTGAAAGTTATTGCGATAGTTAGACTCTTTTAGTTGCTTGGGAATCGTCGTTTGAAGATGGGCATGTGAAACTGCAAAAAAAAAATTTGAGAGCGTAGGACGGCTGCCGAAAGTCTGCGTAAAAACGCCCCCCGAGCCTAAAGTTTCACCGTGCAAAATTCCCGGTGATGTTATTATGAAACTAGAATATATTCCGCAGATTCTGAAAGTTATTGCGATAGTTAGACTCTTTTAGTTGCTTGGGAATCGTCGTTTGAAGATGGGCATGTGAAACTGCGAAAAAAATTTTGAGAGCGTAGGACGGCTGCCGAAAGTCTGCGTAAAAACGCCCCCAGGGCCTAAAGTTTCACCGTGCAAAATTCCCGGTGGTGTTATTATGAAACTAGAATATATTCCGCAGATTCTGAAAGTTATTGCGATAGTTAGACTCTTTTAGTTGCTTGGGAATCGTCGTTTGAAGATGGGCATGTGAAACTGCGAAAAAAAATTTGAGAGCGTAGGATGGCTGCCGAAAGTCTGCGTAAAAACGCCCCCCGGGCCTAAAGTTTCACCGTGCAAATTTCCCGGTGATGTTATTATGAAACTAGAATATATTCCGCAGATTCTGAAAGTTATTGCGATAGTTAGACTCTTTTAGTTGCTTGGGAATCGTCGTTTGAAGATTGGCATGTGAAACTGCGAAAAAAATTTTGAGAGCGTAGGACGGCTGCCGAAAGTCTGCGTAAAAACGCCCCCCGGGCCTAAAGTTTCACCGTGCAAAATTCCCGGTGATGTTATTATGAAACTAGAATATATTCCGTAGATTCTGAAAGTTATTGCGATAGTTAGACTCTTTTAGTTGCTTGGGAATCGTCGTTTGAAGATGGGCATGTGAAACTGCGAAAAAAAATTTGAGAGCGTAGGACGGCTGCCGAAAGTCTGCGTAAAAACGCCCCCCGGGCCTAAAGTTTCACCGTGCAAATTTCCCGGTGATGTTATTATGAAACTAGAATATATTCCGCAGATTCTGAAAGTTATTGCGATAGTTAGACTCTTTTAGTTGCTTGGGAATCGTCGTTTGAAGATGGGCATGTGAAACTGCGAAAAAAAATTTGAGAGCGTAGGACGGCTGCCGAAAGTCTGCGTAAAAACGCCCCCCGGGCCTAAAGTTTCACCGTGCAAAATTCCCGGTGATGTTATTATGAAACTAGAATATATTCCGCAGATTCTGAAAGTTATTGCGATAGTTAGACTCTTTTAGTTGCTTGGGAATCGTCGTTTGAAGATGGGCATGTGAAACTGCGAAAAAAAATTTGAGAGCGTAGGACGGCTGCCGAAAGTCTGCGTAAAAACGCCCCCCGAGCCTAAAGTTTCACCGTGCAAAATTCCCGGTGATGTTATTATGAAACTAGAATATATTCCGCAGATTCTGAAAGTTATTGCGATAGTTAGACTCTTTTAGTTGCTTGGGAATCGTCGTTTGAAGATGGGCATGTGAAACTGCGAAAAAAATTTTGAGAGCGTAGGACGGCTGCCGAAAGTCTGCGTAAAAACGCCCCCCGGGCCTAAAGTTTCACCGTGCAAAATTCCCGGTGGTGTTATTATGAAACTAGAATATATTCCGCAGATTCTGAAAGTTATTGCGATAGTTAGACTCTTTTAGTTGCTTGGGAATCGTCGTTTGAAGATGGGCATGTGAAACTGCGAAAAAAAATTTGAGAGCGTAGGATGGCTGCCGAAAGTCTGCGTAAAAACGCCCCCCGGGCCTAAAGTTTCACCGTGCAAATTTCCCGGTGATGTTATTATGAAACTAGAATATATTCCGCAGATTCTGAAAGTTATTGCGATAGTTAGACTCTTTTAGTTGCTTGGGAATCGTCGTTTGAAGATGGGCATGTGAAACTGCGAAAAAAAATTTGAGAGCGTAGGACGGCTGCCGAAAGTCTGCGTAAAAACGCCCCCCGGGCCTAAAGTTTCACCGTGCAAAATTCCCGGTGATGTTATTATGAAACTAGAATATATTCCGCAGATTCTGAAAGTTATTGCGATAGTTAGACTCTTTTAGTTGCTTGGGAATCGTCGTTTGAAGATGGGCATGTGAAACTGCGAAAAAAATTTTGAGAGCGTAGGACGGCTGCCGAAAGTCTGCGTAAAAACGCCCCCCGGGCCTAAAGTTTCACCGTGCAAAATTCCCGGTGGTGTTATTATGAAACTAGAATATATTCCGCAGATTCTGAAAGTTATTGCGATAGTTAGACTCTTTTAGTTGCTTGGGAATCGTCGTTTGAAGATGGGCATGTGAAACTGCGAAAAAAAATTTGAGAGCGTAGGACGGCTGCCGAAAGTCTGCGTAAAAACGCCCCCCGGGCCTAAAGTTTCACCGTGCAAATTTCCCGGTGATGTTATTATGAAACTAGAATATATTCCGCAGATTCTGAAAGTTATTGCGATAGTTAGACTCTTTTAGTTGCTTGGGAATCGTCGTTTGAAGATGGGCATGTGAAACTGCGAAAAAAAATTTGAGAGCGTAGGACGGCTGCCGAAAGTCTGCGTAAAAACGCCCCCCGGGCCTAAAGTTTCACCGTGCAAAATTCCCGGTGATGTTATTATGAAACTAGAACATATTCCGCAGATTCTGAAAGTTATTGCGATAGTTAGACTCTTTTAGTTGCTTGGGAATCGTCGTTTGAAGATGGGCATGTGAAACTGCGAAAACAAATTTGAGAGCGTAGGACGGCTGCCGAGAGTCTGCGTAAAAACGCCCCCCGGGCCTAAAGTTTCACCGTGCAAAATTCCCGGTGATGTTATTATGAAACTACAATATATTCCGCAGATTCTGAAAGTTATTGCGATAGTTAGACTCTTTTAGTTGCTTGGGAATCGTCGTTTGAAGATGGGCATGTGAAACTGCGAAAAAAAATTTGAGAGCGTTGGACGGCTGCCGAAAGTCTGCGTAAAAACGCCCCCCGGGCCTAAAGTTTCACCGTGCAAAATTCCCGGTGATGTTATTATGAAACTAGAATATATTCCGCAGATTCTGAAAGTTATTGCGATAGTTAGACTCTTTTAGTTGCTTGGGAATCGTCGTTTGAAGATGGGCATGTGAAACTGCAAAAAAAAAATTTGAGAGCGTAGGACGGCTGCCGAAAGTCTGCGTAAAAACGCCCCCCGGGCCTAAAGTTTCACCGTGCAAAATTCCCGGTGATGTTATTATGAAACTAGAATATATTCCGCAGATTCTGAAAGTTATTGCGATAGTTAGACTCTTTTAGTTGCTTGGGAATCGTCGTTTGAAGATGGGCATGTGAAACTGCAAAAAAAAAATTTGAGAGCGTAGGACGGCTGCCGAAAGTCTGCGTAAAAACGCCCCCCGAGCCTAAAGTTTCACCGTGCAAAATTCCCGGTGATGTTATTATGAAACTAGAATATATTCCGCAGATTCTGAAAGTTATTGCGATAGTTAGACTCTTTTAGTTGCTTGGGAATCGTCGTTTGAAGATGGGCATGTGAAACTGCGAAAAAAATTTTGAGAGCGTAGGACGGCTGCCGAAAGTCTGCGTAAAAACGCCCCCCGGGCCTAAAGTTTCACCGTGCAAAATTCCCGGTGGTGTTATTATGAAACTAGAATATATTCCGCAGATTCTGAAAGTTATTGCGATAGTTAGACTCTTTTAGTTGCTTGGGAATCGTCGTTTGAAGATGGGCATGTGAAACTGCGAAAAAAAAATTGAGAGCGTAGGATGGCTGCCGAAAGTCTGCGTAAAAACGCCCCCCGGGCCTAAAGTTTCACCGTGCAAATTTCCCGGTGATGTTATTATGAAACTAGAATATATTCCGCAGATTCTGAAAGTTATTGCGATAGTTAGACTCTTTTAGTTGCTTGGGAATCGTCGTTTGAAGATGGGCATGTGAAACTGCGAAAAAAAATTTGAGAGCGTAGGACGGCTGCCGAAAGTCTGCGTAAAAACGCCCCCCGGGCCTAAAGTTTCACCGTGCAAAATTCCCGGTGATGTTATTATGAAACTAGAATATATTCCGCAGATTCTGAAAGTTATTGCGATAGTTAGACTCTTTTAGTTGCTTGGGAATCGTCGTTTGAAGATGGGCATGTGAAACTGCGAAAAAAATTTTGAGAGCGTAGGACGGCTGCCGAAAGTCTGCGTAAAAACGCCCCCCGGGCCTAAAGTTTCACCGTGCAAAATTCCCGGTGGTGTTATTATGAAACTAGAATATATTCCGCAGATTCTGAAAGTTATTGCGATAGTTAGACTCTTTTAGTTGCTTGGGAATCGTCGTTTGAAGATGGGCATGTGAAACTGCGAAAAAAAATTTGAGAGCGTAGGACGGCTGCCGAAAGTCTGCGTAAAAACGCCCCCCGGGCCTAAAGTTTCACCGTGCAAATTTCCCGGTGATGTTATTATGAAACTAGAATATATTCCGCAGATTCTGAAAGTTATTGCGATAGTTAGACTCTTTTAGTTGCTTGGGAATCGTCGTTTGAAGATGGGCATGTGAAACTGCGAAAAAAAATTTGAGAGCGTAGGACGGCTGCCGAAAGTCTGCGTAAAAACGCCCCCCGGGCCTAAAGTTTCACCGTGCAAAATTCCCGGTGATGTTATTATGAAACTAGAACATATTCCGCAGATTCTGAAAGTTATTGCGATAGTTAGACTCTTTTAGTTGCTTGGGAATCGTCGTTTGAAGATGGGCATGTGAAACTGCGAAAACAAATTTGAGAGCGTAGGACGGCTGCCGAGAGTCTGCGTAAAAACGCCCCCCGGGCCTAAAGTTTCACCGTGCAAAATTCCCGGTGATGTTATTATGAAACTACAATATATTCCGCAGATTCTGAAAGTTATTGCGATAGTTAGACTCTTTTAGTTGCTTGGGAATCGTCGTTTGAAGATGGGCATGTGAAACTGCAAAAAAAAAATTTGAGAGCGTAGGACGGCTGCCGAAAGTCTGCGTAAAAACGCCCCCCGAGCCTAAAGTTTCACCGTGCAAAATTCCCGGTGATGTTATTATGAAACTAGAATATATTCCGCAGATTCTGAAAGTTATTGCGATAGTTAGACTCTTTTAGTTGCTTGGGAATCGTCGTTTGAAGATGGGCATGTGAAACTGCGAAAAAAATTTTGAGAGCGTAGGACGGCTGCCGAAAGTCTGCGTAAAAACGCCCCCCGGGCCTAAAGTTTCACCGTGCAAAATTCCCGGTGGTGTTATTATGAAACTAGAATATATTCCGCAGATTCTGAAAGTTATTGCGATAGTTAGACTCTTTTAGTTGCTTGGGAATCGTCGTTTGAAGATGGGCATGTGAAACTGCGAAAAAAAATTTGAGAGCGTAGGATGGCTGCCGAAAGTCTGCGTAAAAACGCCCCCCGGGCCTAAAGTTTCACCGTGCAAATTTCCCGGTGATGTTATTATGAAACTAGAATATATTCCGCAGATTCTGAAAGTTATTGCGATAGTTAGACTCTTTTAGTTGCTTGGGAATCGTCGTTTGAAGATTGGCATGTGAAACTGCGAAAAAAATTTTGAGAGCGTAGGACGGCTGCCGAAAGTCTGCGTAAAAACGCCCCCCGGGCCTAAAGTTTCACCGTGCAAAATTCCCGGTGATGTTATTATGAAACTAGAATATATTCCGTAGATTCTGAAAGTTATTGCGATAGTTAGACTCTTTTAGTTGCTTGGGAATCGTCGTTTGAAGATGGGCATGTGAAACTGCGAAAAAAAATTTGAGAGCGTAGGACGGCTGCCGAAAGTCTGCGTAAAAACGCCCCCCGGGCCTAAAGTTTCACCGTGCAAATTTCCCGGTGATGTTATTATGAAACTAGAATATATTCCGCAGATTCTGAAAGTTATTGCGATAGTTAGACTCTTTTAGTTGCTTGGGAATCGTCGTTTGAAGATGGGCATGTGAAACTGCGAAAAAAAATTTGAGAGCGTAGGACGGCTGCCGAAAGTCTGCGTAAAAACGCCCCCCGGGCCTAAAGTTTCACCGTGCAAAATTCCCGGTGATGTTATTATGAAACTAGAATATATTCCGCAGATTCTGAAAGTTATTGCGATAGTTAGACTCTTTTAGTTGCTTGGGAATCGTCGTTTGAAGATGGGCATGTGAAACTGCGAAAAAAATTTTGAGAGCGTAGGACGGCTGCCGAAAGTCTGCGTAAAAACGCCCCCCGGGCCTAAAGTTTCACCGTGCAAAATTCCCGGTGGTGTTATTATGAAACTAGAATATATTCCGCAGATTCTGAAAGTTATTGCGATAGTTAGACTCTTTTAGTTGCTTGGGAATCGTCGTTTGAAGATGGGCATGTGAAACTGCGAAAAAAATTTTGAGAGCGTAGGACGGCTGCCGAAAGTCTGCGTAAAAACGCCCCCCGGGCCTAAAGTTTCACCGTGCAGAATTCCCGGTGGTGTTATTATGAAACTAGAATATATTCCGCAGATTCTGAAAGTTATTGCGATAGTTAGACTCTTTTAGTTGCTTGGGAATCGTCGTTTGAAGATGGGCATGTGAAACTGCTAAAAAAAATTTGAGAGCGTAGGACGGCTGCCGAAACTCTGCGTAAAAACGCCCCCCGGGCCTAAAGTTTCACAGTGCAAATTTCCCGGTGATGTTATTATGAAACTAGAATATATTCCGCAGATTCTGAAAGTTATTGCGATAGTTAGACTCTTTTGGTTGCTTGGGAATCGTCGTTTGAAGATGGGCATGTGAAACTGCGAAAAAAAATTTGAGAGCGTAGGACGGCTGCCGAAAGTCTGCGTAAAAACGCCCCCCGGGCCTAAAGTTTCACCGTGCAAAATTCCCGGTGATGTTATTATGAAACTAGAATATATTCCGCAGATTCTGAAAGTTATTGCGATAGTTAGACTCTTTTAGTTGCTTGGGAATTGTCGTTTGAAGATGGGCATGTGAAACTGCGAAAAAAAATTTGAGAGCGTAGAACGGCTGCCGAAAGTCTGCGTAAAAACGCCCCCCGGGCCTAAAGTTTTACCGTGCAAAATTCCCGGTGGTGTTATTATGAAACTAGAATATATTCCGCAGATTCTGAAAGTTATTGCGATAGTTAGACTCTTTTAGTTGCTTGGGAATCGTCGTTTGAAGATGGGCATGTGAAACTGCGAAAAAAATTTTGAGAGCGTAGGACGGCTGCCGAAAGTCTGCGTAAAAACGCCCCCCGGGCCTAAAGTTTCACCGTGCAAAATTCCCGGTGCTGTTATTATGAAACTAGAATATATTCCGCAGATTCTGAAAGTTATTGCGATAGTTAGACTCTTTTAGTTGCTTGGGAATCGTCGTTTGAAGATGGGCATGTGAAACTGCGAAAAAAAATTTGAGAGCGTAGGACGGCTGCCGAAAGTCTGCGTAAAAACGCCCCCCGGGCCTAAAGTTTCACCGTGCAAATTTCCCGGTGATGTTATTATGAGACTAGAATATATTCCGCAGATTCTGAAAGTTATTGCGATAGTTAGACTCTTTTAGTTGCTTGGGAATCGTCGTTTGAAGATGGGCATGTGAAACTGCGAAAAAAAATTTGAGAGCGTAGGACGGCTGCCGAAAGTCTGCGTAAAAACGCCCCCCGGGCCTAAAGTTTCACCGTGCAAAATTCCCGGTGATGTTATTATGAAACTAGAATATATTCCGCAGATTCTGAAAGTTATTGCGATAGTTAGACTCTTTTAGTTGCTTGGGAATCGTCGTTTGAAGATGGGCATGTGAAACTGCGAAAAAAAATTTGAGAGCGTAGGACGGCTGCCGAAAGTCTGCGTAAAAACGCCCCCCGGGCCTAAAGTTTCACCGTGCAAAATTCCCGGTGATGTTATTATGAAACTAGAATATATTCCGCAGATTCTGAAAGTTATTGCGATAGTTAGACTCTTTTAGTTGCTTGGGAATCGTCGTTTGAAGATGGGCATGTGAAACTGCGAAAAAAATTTTGAGAGCGTAGGACGGCTGCCGAAAGTCTGCGTAAAAACGCCCCCCGGGCCTAAAGTTTCACCGTGCAAAATTCCCGGTGGTGTTATTATGAAACTAGAATATATTCCGCAGATTCTGAAAGTTATTGCGATAGTTAGACTCTTTTAGTTGCTTGGGAATCGTCGTTTGAAGATGGGCATGTGAAACTGCGAAAAAAAATTTGAGAGCGTAGGACGGCTGCCGAAAGTCTGCGTAAAAATGCCCCCCGGGCCTAAAGTTTCACCGTGCAAAATTCCCGGTGATGTTATTATGAAACTAGAATATATTCCGCAGATTCTGAAAGTTATTGCGATAGTTAGACTCTTTTAGTTGCTTGGGAATCGTCGTTTGAAGATGGGCATGTGAAACTGCGAAAAAAATTTTGAGAGCGTAGGACGGCTGCCGAAAGTCTGCGTAAAAACGCCCCCCGGGCCTAAAGTTTCACCGTGCAAAATTCCCGGTGGTGTTATTATGAAACTAGAATATATTCCGCAGATTCTGAAAGTTATTGCGATAGTTAGACTCTTTTAGTTGCTTGGGAATCGTCGTTTGAAGATGGGCATGTGAAACTGCGAAAAAAAATTTGAGAGCGTAGGACGGCTGCCGAAAGTCTGCGTAAAAACGCCCCCCGGGCCTAAAGTTTCACCGTGCAAATTTCCCGGTGATGTTATTATGAAACTAGAATATATTCCGCAGATTCTGAAAGTTATTGCGATAGTTAGACTCTTTTAGTTGCTTGGGAATCGTCGTTTGAAGATGGGCATGTGAAACTGCGAAAAAAAATTTGAGAGCGTAGGACGGCTGCCGAAAGTCTGCGTAAAAACGCCCCCCGGGCCTAAAGTTTCACCGTGCAAAATTCCCGGTGATGTTATTATGAAACTAGAACATATTCCGCAGATTCTGAAAGTTATTGCGATAGTTAGACTCTTTTAGTTGCTTGGGAATCGTCGTTTGAAGATGGGCATGTGAAACTGCGAAAACAAATTTGAGAGCGTAGGACGGCTGCCGAGAGTCTGCGTAAAAACGCCCCCCGGGCCTAAAGTTTCACCGTGCAAAATTCCCGGTGATGTTATTATGAAACTACAATATATTCCGCAGATTCTGAAAGTTATTGCGATAGTTAGACTCTTTTAGTTGCTTGGGAATCGTCGTTTGAAGATGGGCATGTGAAACTGCGAAAAAAAATTTGAGAGCGTTGGACGGCTGCCGAAAGTCTGCGTAAAAACGCCCCCCGGGCCTAAAGTTTCACCGTGCAAAATTCCCGGTGATGTTATTATGAAACTAGAATATATTCCGCAGATTCTGAAAGTTATTGCGATAGTTAGACTCTTTTAGTTGCTTGGGAATCGTCGTTTGAAGATGGGCATGTGAAACTGCAAAAAAAAATTTGAGAGCGTAGGACGGCTGCCGAAAGTCTGCGTAAAAACGCCCCCCGGGCCTAAAGTTTCACCGTGCAAAATTCCCGGTGATGTTATTATGAAACTAGAATATATTCCGCAGATTCTGAAAGTTATTGCGATAGTTAGACTCTTTTAGTTGCTTGGGAATCGTCGTTTGAAGATGGGCATGTGAAACTGCAAAAAAAAAATTTGAGAGCGTAGGACGGCTGCCGAAAGTCTGCGTAAAAACGCCCCCCGAGCCTAAAGTTTCACCGTGCAAAATTCCCGGTGATGTTATTATGAAACTAGAATATATTCCGCAGATTCTGAAAGTTATTGCGATAGTTAGACTCTTTTAGTTGCTTGGGAATCGTCGTTTGAAGATGGGCATGTGAAACTGCGAAAAAAATTTTGAGAGCGTAGGACGGCTGCCGAAAGTCTGCGTAAAAACGCCCCCCGGGCCTAAAGTTTCACCGTGCAAAATTCCCGGTGGTG
Organism: Salticus scenicus; assembly: GCA_963930645.1. Taxonomy (NCBI): domain Eukaryota; kingdom Metazoa; phylum Arthropoda; class Arachnida; order Araneae; family Salticidae; genus Salticus; species Salticus scenicus. Next base: position 41,905 of record CAWVNO010001446.1, read on the forward strand.
TTATTATGAAACTAGAATATATTCCGCAGATTCTGAAAGTTATTGCGATAGTTAGACTCTTTTAGTTGCTTGGGAATCGTCGTTTGAAGATGGGCATGTGAAACTGCGAAAAAAAAATTGAGAGCGTAGGATGGCTGCCGAAAGTCTGCGTAAAAACGCCCCCCGGGCCTAAAGTTTCACCGTGCAAATTTCCCGGTGATGTTATTATGAAACTAGAATATATTCCGCAGATTCTGAAAGTTATTGCGATAGTTAGACTCTTTTAGTTGCTTGGGAATCGTCGTTTGAAGATGGGCATGTGAAACTGCGAAAAAAAATTTGAGAGCGTAGGACGGCTGCCGAAAGTCTGCGTAAAAACGCCCCCCGGGCCTAAAGTTTCACCGTGCAAAATTCCCGGTGATGTTATTATGAAACTAGAATATATTCCGCAGATTCTGAAAGTTATTGCGATAGTTAGACTCTTTTAGTTGCTTGGGAATCGTCGTTTGAAGATGGGCATGTGAAACTGCGAAAAAAATTTTGAGAGCGTAGGACGGCTGCCGAAAGTCTGCGTAAAAACGCCCCCCGGGCCTAAAGTTTCACCGTGCAAAATTCCCGGTGGTGTTATTATGAAACTAGAATATATTCCGCAGATTCTGAAAGTTATTGCGATAGTTAGACTCTTTTAGTTGCTTGGGAATCGTCGTTTGAAGATGGGCATGTGAAACTGCGAAAAAAAATTTGAGAGCGTAGGACGGCTGCCGAAAGTCTGCGTAAAAACGCCCCCCGGGCCTAAAGTTTCACCGTGCAAATTTCCCGGTGATGTTATTATGAAACTAGAATATATTCCGCAGATTCTGAAAGTTATTGCGATAGTTAGACTCTTTTAGTTGCTTGGGAATCGTCGTTTGAAGATGGGCATGTGAAACTGCGAAAAAAAATTTGAGAGCGTAGGACGGCTGCCGAAAGTCTGCGTAAAAACGCCCCCCGGGCCTAAAGTTTCACCGTGCAAAATTCCCGGTGATGTTATTATGAAACTAGAACATATTCCGCAGATTCTGAAAGTTATTGCGATAGTTAGACTCTTTTAGTTGCTTGGGAATCGTCGTTTGAAGATGGGCATGTGAAACTGCGAAAACAAATTTGAGAGCGTAGGACGGCTGCCGAGAGTCTGCGTAAAAACGCCCCCCGGGCCTAAAGTTTCACCGTGCAAAATTCCCGGTGATGTTATTATGAAACTACAATATATTCCGCAGATTCTGAAAGTTATTGCGATAGTTAGACTCTTTTAGTTGCTTGGGAATCGTCGTTTGAAGATGGGCATGTGAAACTGCAAAAAAAAAATTTGAGAGCGTAGGACGGCTGCCGAAAGTCTGCGTAAAAACGCCCCCCGAGCCTAAAGTTTCACCGTGCAAAATTCCCGGTGATGTTATTATGAAACTAGAATATATTCCGCAGATTCTGAAAGTTATTGCGATAGTTAGACTCTTTTAGTTGCTTGGGAATCGTCGTTTGAAGATGGGCATGTGAAACTGCGAAAAAAATTTTGAGAGCGTAGGACGGCTGCCGAAAGTCTGCGTAAAAACGCCCCCCGGGCCTAAAGTTTCACCGTGCAAAATTCCCGGTGGTGTTATTATGAAACTAGAATATATTCCGCAGATTCTGAAAGTTATTGCGATAGTTAGACTCTTTTAGTTGCTTGGGAATCGTCGTTTGAAGATGGGCATGTGAAACTGCGAAAAAAAATTTGAGAGCGTAGGATGGCTGCCGAAAGTCTGCGTAAAAACGCCCCCCGGGCCTAAAGTTTCACCGTGCAAATTTCCCGGTGATGTTATTATGAAACTAGAATATATTCCGCAGATTCTGAAAGTTATTGCGATAGTTAGACTCTTTTAGTTGCTTGGGAATCGTCGTTTGAAGATTGGCATGTGAAACTGCGAAAAAAATTTTGAGAGCGTAGGACGGCTGCCGAAAGTCTGCGTAAAAACGCCCCCCGGGCCTAAAGTTTCACCGTGCAAAATTCCCGGTGATGTTATTATGAAACTAGAATATATTCCGTAGATTCTGAAAGTTATTGCGATAGTTAGACTCTTTTAGTTGCTTGGGAATCGTCGTTTGAAGATGGGCATGTGAAACTGCGAAAAAAAATTTGAGAGCGTAGGACGGCTGCCGAAAGTCTGCGTAAAAACGCCCCCCGGGCCTAAAGTTTCACCGTGCAAATTTCCCGGTGATGTTATTATGAAACTAGAATATATTCCGCAGATTCTGAAAGTTATTGCGATAGTTAGACTCTTTTAGTTGCTTGGGAATCGTCGTTTGAAGATGGGCATGTGAAACTGCGAAAAAAAATTTGAGAGCGTAGGACGGCTGCCGAAAGTCTGCGTAAAAACGCCCCCCGGGCCTAAAGTTTCACCGTGCAAAATTCCCGGTGATGTTATTATGAAACTAGAATATATTCCGCAGATTCTGAAAGTTATTGCGATAGTTAGACTCTTTTAGTTGCTTGGGAATCGTCGTTTGAAGATGGGCATGTGAAACTGCGAAAAAAATTTTGAGAGCGTAGGACGGCTGCCGAAAGTCTGCGTAAAAACGCCCCCCGGGCCTAAAGTTTCACCGTGCAAAATTCCCGGTGGTGTTATTATGAAACTAGAATATATTCCGCAGATTCTGAAAGTTATTGCGATAGTTAGACTCTTTTAGTTGCTTGGGAATCGTCGTTTGAAGATGGGCATGTGAAACTGCGAAAAAAATTTTGAGAGCGTAGGACGGCTGCCGAAAGTCTGCGTAAAAACGCCCCCCGGGCCTAAAGTTTCACCGTGCAAAATTCCCGGTGGTGTTATTATGAAACTAGAATATATTCCGCAGATTCTGAAAGTTATTGCGATAGTTAGACTCTTTTAGTTGCTTGGGAATCGTCGTTTGAAGATGGGCATGTGAAACTGCGAAAAAAAATTTGAGAGCGTAGGATGGCTGCCGAAAGTCTGCGTAAAAACGCCCCCCGGGCCTAAAGTTTCACCGTGCAAATTTCCCGGTGATGTTATTATGAAACTAGAATATATTCCGCAGATTCTGAAAGTTATTGCGATAGTTAGACTCTTTTAGTTGCTTGGGAATCGTCGTTTGAAGATTGGCATGTGAAACTGCGAAAAAAATTTTGAGAGCGTAGGACGGCTGCCGAAAGTCTGCGTAAAAACGCCCCCCGGGCCTAAAGTTTCACCGTGCAAAATTCCCGGTGATGTTATTATGAAACTAGAATATATTCCGTAGATTCTGAAAGTTATTGCGATAGTTAGACTCTTTTAGTTGCTTGGGAATCGTCGTTTGAAGATGGGCATGTGAAACTGCGAAAAAAAATTTGAGAGCGTAGGACGGCTGCCGAAAGTCTGCGTAAAAACGCCCCCCGGGCCTAAAGTTTCACCGTGCAAATTTCCCGGTGATGTTATTATGAAACTAGAATATATTCCGCAGATTCTGAAAGTTATTGCGATAGTTAGACTCTTTTAGTTGCTTGGGAATCGTCGTTTGAAGATGGGCATGTGAAACTGCGAAAAAAAATTTGAGAGCGTAGGACGGCTGCCGAAAGTCTGCGTAAAAACGCCCCCCGGGCCTAAAGTTTCACCGTGCAAAATTCCCGGTGATGTTATTATGAAACTAGAATATATTCCGCAGATTCTGAAAGTTATTGCGATAGTTAGACTCTTTTAGTTGCTTGGGAATCGTCGTTTGAAGATGGGCATGTGAAACTGCGAAAAAAATTTTGAGAGCGTAGGACGGCTGCCGAAAGTCTGCGTAAAAACGCCCCCCGGGCCTAAAGTTTCACCGTGCAAAATTCCCGGTGGTGTTATTATGAAACTAGAATATATTCCGCAGATTCTGAAAGTTATTGCGATAGTTAGACTCTTTTAGTTGCTTGGGAATCGTCGTTTGAAGATGGGCATGTGAAACTGCGAAAAAAATTTTGAGAGCGTAGGACGGCTGCCGAAAGTCTGCGTAAAAACGCCCCCCGGGCCTAAAGTTTCACCGTGCAAAATTCCCGGTGGTGTTATTATGAAACTAGAATATATTCCGCAGATTCTGAAAGTTATTGCGATAGTTAGACTCTTTTAGTTGCTTGGGAATCGTCGTTTGAAGATGGGCATGTGAAACTGCTAAAAAAAATTTGAGAGCGTAGGACGGCTGCCGAAACTCTGCGTAAAAACGCCCCCCGGGCCTAAAGTTTCACAGTGCAAATTTCCCGGTGATGTTATTATGAAACTAGAATATATTCCGCAGATTCTGAAAGTTATTGCGATAGTTAGACTCTTTTGGTTGCTTGGGAATGAATCGTCGTTTGAAGATGGCATGTGAAACTGCGAAAAAAATTTTGAGAGCGTAGGACGGCTGCCGAAAGTCTGCGTAAAAAACGCCCCCGGGCCTAAAGTTTCACCGTGCAAAATTCCCGGTGATGTTATTATGAAACTAGAATATATTCCGCAGATTCTGAAAGTTATTGCGATAGTTAGACTCTTTTAGTTGCTTGGGAATCGTCGTTTGAAGATGGGCATGTGAAACTGCGAAAAAAAATTTGAGAGCGTAGGACGGCTGCCGAAAGTCTGCGTAAAAACGCCCCCCGGGCCTAAAGTTTCACCGTGCAAATTTCCCGGTGATGTTATTATGAAACTAGAATATATTCCGCAGATTCTGAAAGTTATTGCGATAGTTAGACTCTTTTAGTTGCTTGGGAATCGTCGTTTGAAGATGGGCATGTGAAACTGCGAAAAAAATTTTGAGAGCGTAGGACGGCTGCCGAAAGTCTGCGTAAAAACGCCCCCCGGGCCTAAAGTTTCACCGTGCAAAATTCCCGGTGATGTTATTATGAAACTAGAATATATTCCGCAGATTCTGAAAGTTATTGCGATAGTTAGACTCTTTTAGTTGCTTGGGAATCGTCGTTTGAAGATGGGCATGTGAAACTGCGAAAAAAATTTGAGAGCGTAGGACGGCTGCCGAAAGTCTGCGTAAAAACGCCCCCCGGGCCTAAAGTTTCACCGTGCAAAATTCCCGGTGGTGTTATTATGAAACTAGAATATATTCCGCAGATTCTGAAAGTTATTGCGATAGTTAGACTCTTTTAGTTGCTTGGGAATCGTCGTTTGAAGATGGGCATGTGAAACTGCGAAAAAAAATTTGAGAGCGTAGGACGGCTGCCGAAAGTCTGCGTAAAAACGCCCCCCGGGCCTAAAGTTTCACCGTGCAAATTTCCCGGTGATGTTATAATGAAACTAGAATATATTCCGCAGATTCTGAAAGTTATTGCGATAGTTAGACTCTTTTAGTTGCTTGGGAATCGTCGTTTGAAGATGGGCATGTGAAACTGCGAAAAAAATTTTGAGAGCGTAGGACGGCTGCCGAAAGTCTGCGTAAAAACGCCCCCCGGGCCTAAAGTTTCACCGTGCAAAATTCCCGGTGATGTTATTATGAAACTAGAATATATTCCGCAGATTCTGAAAGTTATTGCGATAGTTAGACTCTTTTAGTTGCTTGGGAATCGTCGTTTGAAGATGGGCATGTGAAACTGCGAAAAAAAATTTGAGAGCGTAGGACGGCTGCCGAAAGTCTGCGTAAAAACGCCCCCCGGGCCTAAAGTTTCACCGTGCAAAATTCCCGGTGATGTTATTATGAAACTAGAATATATTCCGCAGATTCTAAAAGTTATTGCGATAGTTAGAATCTTTTAGTTGCTTGGGAATCGTCGTTTGAAGATGGGCATGTGAAACTGCGAAAAAAAATTTGAGAGCGTAGGACGGCTGCCGAAAGTCTGCGTAAAAACGCCCCCCGGGCCTAAAGTTTCACCGTGCAAAATTCCCGGTGATGTTATTATGAAACTAGAATATATTCCGCAGATTCTGAAAGTTATTGCGATAGTTAGACTCTTTTAGTTGCTTGGGAATCGTCGTTTGAAGATGGGCATGTGAAACTGCGAAAAAAAATTTGAGAGCGTAGGACGGCTGCCGAAAGTCTGCGTAAAAACGCCCCCCGGCCTAAAGTTTCACCGTGCAAAATTCCCGGTGATGTTATTATGAAACTAGAATATATTCCGCAGATTCTGAAAGTTATTGCGATAGTTAGACTCTTTTAGTTGCTTGGGAATCGTCGTTTGAAGATGGGCATGTGAAACTGCGAAAAAAATTTTGAGAGCGTAGGACGGCTGCCGAAAGTCTGCGTAAAAACGCCCCCCGGGCCTAAAGTTTCACCGTGCAAAATTCCCGGTGATGTTATTATGAAACTAGAATATATTCCGCAGATTCTGAAAGTTATTGCGATAGTTAGACTCTTTTAGTTGCTTGGGAATCGTCGTTTGAAGATGGGCATGTGAAACTGCGAAAAAAAATTTGAGAGCGTAGGACGGCTGCCGAAAGTCTGCGTAAAAACGCCCCCCGGGCCTAAAGTTTCTACGTGCAAAATTCCCGGTGATGTTATTATGAAACTAGAATAAATTCCGCAGATTCTGAAAGTTATTTCGATAGTTAGACTCTTTTAGTTGCTTGGGAATCGTCGTTTGAAGATGGGCATGTGAAACTGCGAAAAAAAATTTGAGAGCGTAGGACGGCTGCCGAAAGTCTGCGTAAAAACGCCCCCCGGGCCTAAAGTTTCACCGTGCAAAATTCCCGGTGATGTTATTATGAAACTAGAATATATTCCGCAGATTCTGAAAGTTATTGCGATAGTTAGACTCTTTTAGTTGCTTGGGAATCGTCGTTTGAAGATGGGCATGTGAAACTGCGAAAAAAAATTTGAGAGCGTAGGACGGCTGCCGAAAGTCTGCGTAAAAACGCCCCCCGGGCCTAAAGTTTCACCGTGCAAAATTCCCGGTGATGTTATTATGAAACTAGAATATATTCCGCAGATTCTGAAAGTTATTGCGATAGTTAGACTCTTTTAGTTGCTTGGGAATCGTCGTTTGAAGATGGGCATGTGAAACTGCGAAAAAAATTTGAGAGCGTAGGACGGCTGCCGAAAGTCTGCGTAAAAACGCCCCCCGGGCCTAAAGTTTCACCGTGCAAAATTCCCGGTGGTGTTATTATGAAACTATAATATATTCCGCAGATTCTGAAAGTTATTGCGATAGTTAGACTCTTTTAGTTGCTTGGGAATCGTCGTTTGAAGATGGGCATGTGAAACTGCGAAAAAAAATTTGAGAGCGTAGGACGGCTGCCGAAAGTCTGCGTAAAAACGCCCCCCCGGGCCTAAAGTTTCACCGTGCAAAATTCCCGGTGGTGTTATTATGAAACTATAATATATTCCGCAGATTCTGAAAGTTATTGCGATAGTTAGACTCTTTTAGTTGCTTGGGAATCGTCGTTTGAAGATGGGCATGTGAGACTGCGAAAAAAAATTTGAGAGCGTAGGACGGCTGCCGAAAGTCTGCGTAAAAACGCCCCCCGGGCCTAAAGTTTCACCGTGCAAAATTCCCGGTGATGTTATTATGAAACTAGAATATATTCCGCAGATTCTGAAAGTTATTGCGATAGTTAGAATCTTTTAGTTGCTTGGGAATCGTCGTTTGAAGATGGGCATGTGAAACTGCGAAAAAAAATTTGAGAGCGTAGGACGGCTGCCGAAAGTCTGCGTAAAAACGCCCCCCGGGCCTAAAGTTTCACCGTGCAAAATTCCCGGTGATGTTATTATGAAACTAGAATATATTCCGCAGATTCTGAAAGTTATTGCGATAGTTAGACTCTTTTAGTTGCTTGGGAATCGTCGTTTGAAGATGGGCATGTGAAACAGCGAAAAAAAATTTGAGAGCGTAGGACGGCTGCCGAAAGTCTGCGTAAAAACGCCCCCCGGGCCTAAAGTTTCACCGTGCAAAATTCCCGGTGATGTTATTATGAAACTAGAATATATTCCGCAGATTCTGAAAGTTATTGCGATAGTTAGACTCTTTTAGTTGCTTGGGAATCGTCGTTTGAAGATGGGCATGTGAAACTGCGAAAAAAATTTTGAGAGCGTAGGACGGCTGCCGAAAGTCTGCGTAAAAACGCCCCCCGGGCCTAAAGTTTCACCGTGCAAAATTCCCGATGGTGTTATTATGAAACTAGAATATATTCCGCAGATTCTGAAAGTTATTGCGATAGTTAGACTCTTTTAGTTGCTTGGGAATCGTCGTTTGAAGATGGGCATGTGAAACTGCGAAAAAAAATTTGAGAGCGTAGGACGGCTGCCGAAAGTCTGCGTAAAAACGCCCCCCGGGCCTAAAGTTTCACCGTGCAAAATTCCCGGTGATGTTATTATGAAACTAGAATATATTCCGCAGATTCTGAAAGTTATTGCGATAGTTAGACTCTTTTAGTTGCTTGGGAATCGTCGTTTGAAGATGGGCATGTGAAACTGCGAAAAAAAATTTGAGAGCGTAGGACGGCTGCCGAAAGTCTGCGTAAAAACGCCCCCCGGGCCTAAAGTTTCACCGTGCAAAATTCCCGGTGATGTTATTATGAAACTAGAATATATTCCGCAGATTCTGAAAGTTATTGAGATAGTTAGACTCTTTTAGTTGCTTGGGAATCGTCGTTTGAAGATGGGCATGTGAAACTGGGAAAAAAAATTTGAGAGCGTAGGACGGCTGCCGAAAGTCTGCGTAAAAACGCCCCCCGGGCCTAAAGTTTCACCGTGAAAAATTCCCGGTGATGTTATTATGAAACTAGAATATATTCCGCAGATTCTGAAAGTTATTGCGATAGTTAGAATCTTTTAGTTGCTTGGGAATCGTCGTTTGAAGATGGGCATGTGAAACTGCGAAAAAAAATTTGAGAGCGTAGGACGGCTGCCGAAAGTCTGCGTAAAAACGCCCCCCGGGCCTAAAGTTTCACCGTGCAAAATTCCCGGTGATGTTATTATGAAACTAGAATATATTCCGCAGATTCTGAAAGTTATTGCGATAGTTAGACTCTTTTAGTTGCTTGGGAATCGTCGTTTGAAGATGGGCATGTGAAACTGCGAAAAAAAATTTGAGAGCGTAGGACGGCTGCCGAAAGTCTGCGTAAAAACGCCCCCCGGGCCTAAAGTTTCACCGTGCAAAATTCCCGGTGATGTTATTATGAAACTAGAATATATTCCGCAGATTCTGAAAGTTATTGCGATAGTTAGACTCTTTTAGTTGCTTGGGAATCGTCGTTTGAAGATGGGCATGTGAAACTGCGAAAAAAATTTGAGAGCGTAGGACGGCTGCCGAAAGTCTGCGTAAAAACGCCCCCCGGGCCTAAAGTTTCACCGTGCAAAATTCCCGGTGATGTTATTATGAAACTAGAATATATTCCGCAGATTCTGAAAGTTATTTCGATAGTTAGACTCTTTTAGTTGCTTGGGAATCGTCGTTTGAAGATGGGCATGTGAAACTGCGAAAAAAAATTTGAGAGCGTAGGACGGCTGCCGAAAGTCTGCGTAAAAACGCCCCCCGGGCCTAAAGTTTCACCGTGCAAAATTCCCGGTGATGTTATTATGAAACTAGAATATATTCCGCAGATTCTGAAAGTTATTGCGATAGTTAGACTCTTTAGTTGCTTGGGAATCGTCGTTTGAAGATGGGCATGTGAAACTGCGAAAAAAAATTTGAGAGCGTAGGACGGCTGCCGAAAGTCTGCGTAAAAACGCCCCCCGGGCCTAAAGTTTCACCGTGCAAAATTCCCGGTGATGTTATTATGAAACTAGAATATATTCCGCAGATTCTGAAAGTTATTGCGATAGTTAGACTCTTTTAGTTGCTTGGGAATCGTCGTTTGAAGATGGGCATGTGAAACTGCGAAAAAAAATTTGAGAGCGTAGGACGGCTGCCGAAAGTTTGCGTAAAAACGCCCCCCGGGCCTAAAGTTTCACCGTGCAAAATTCCCGGTGGTGTTATTATGAAACTAGAATATATTCCGCAGATTCTGAAAGTTATTGCGATAGTTAGACTCTTTTAGTTGCTTGGGAATCGTCGTTTGAAGATGGGCATGTGAAACTGCGAAAAAAAATTTGAGAGCGTAGGACGGCTGCCGAAAGTCTGCGTAAAAACGCCCCCCGGGCCTAAAGTTTCACCGTGCAAATTTCCCGGTGATGTTATAATGAAACTAGAATATATTCCGCAGATTCTGAAAGTTATTGCGATAGTTAGACTCTTTTAGTTGCTTGGGAATCGTCGTTTGAAGATGGGCATGTGAAACTGCGAAAAAAATTTTGAGAGCGTAGGACGGCTGCCGAAAGTCTGCGTAAAAACGCCCCCCGGGCCTAAAGTTTCACCGTGCAAAATTCCCGGTGATGTTATTATGAAACTAGAATATATTCCGCAGATTCTGAAAGTTATTGCGATAGTTAGACTCTTTTAGTTGCTTGGGAATCGTCGTTTGAAGATGGACATGTGAAACTGCGAAAAAAAATTTGAGAGCGTAGGACGGCTGCCGAAAGTCTGCGTAAAAACGCCCCCCGGGCCTAAAGTTTCACCGTGCAAAATTCCCGGTGATGTTATTATGAAACTAGAATATATTCCGCAGATTCTGAAAGTTATTGCGATAGTTAGACTCTTTTAGTTGCTTGGGAATCGTCGTTTGAAGATGGGCATGTGAAACTGCGAAAAAAAATTTGAGAGCGTAGGACGGCTGCCGAAAGTCTGCGTAAAAACGCCCCCCGGGCCTAAAGTTTCACCGTGCAAAATTCCCGGTGATGTTATTATGAAACTAGAATATATTCCGCAGATTCTGAAAGTTATTGCGATAGTTAGAATCTTTTAGTTGCTTGGGAATCGTCGTTTGAAGATGGGCATGTGAAACTGCGAAAAAAAATTTGAGAGCGTAGGACGGCTGCCGAAAGTCTGCGTAAAAACGCCCCCCGGGCCTAAAGTTTCACCGTGCAAAATTCCCGGTGATGTTATTATGAAACTAGAATATATTCCGCAGATTCTGAAAGTTATTGCGATAGTTAGACTCTTTTAGTTGCTTGGGAATCGTCGTTTGAAGATGGGCATGTGAAACTGCGAAAAAAAATTTGAGAGCGTAGGACGGCTGCCGAAAGTCTGCGTAAAAACGCCCCCCGGGCCTAAAGTTTCACCGTGCAAAATTCCCGGTGATGTTATTATGAAACTAGAATATATTCCGCAGATTCTGAAAGTTATTGCGATAGTTAGACTCTTTTAGTTGCTTGGGAATCGTCGTTTGAAGATGGGCATGTGAAACTGCGAAAAAAATTTTGAGAGCGTAGGACGGCTGCCGAAAGTCTGCGTAAAAACGCCCCCCGGGCCTAAAGTTTCACCGTGCAAAATTCCCGGTGATGTTATTATGAAACTAGAATATATTCCGCAGATTCTGAAAGTTATTGCGATAGTTAGACTCTTTTAGTTGCTTGGGAATCGTCGTTTGAAGATGGGCATGTGAAACTGCGAAAAAAAATTTGAGAGCGTAGGACGGCTGCCGAAAGTCTGCGTAAAAACGCCCCCCGGGCCTAAAGTTTCTACGTGCAAAATTCCCGGTGATGTTATTATGAAACTAGAATATATTCCGCAGATTCTGAAAGTTATTTCGATAGTTAGACTCTTTTAGTTGCTTGGGAATCGTCGTTTGAAGATGGGCATGTGAAACTGCGAAAAAAAATTTGAGAGCGTAGGACGGCTGCCGAAAGTCTGCGTAAAAACGCCCCCCGGGCCTAAAGTTTCACCGTGCAAAATTCCCGGTGATGTTATTATAAAACTAGAATATATTCCGCAGATTCTGAAAGTTATTGCGATAGTTAGACTCTTTTAGTTGCTTGGGAATCGTCGTTTGAAGATGGGCATGTGAAACTGCGAAAAAAAATTTGAGAGCGTAGGACGGCTGCCGAAAGTCTGCGTAAAAACGCCCCCCGGGCCTAAAGTTTCACCGTGCAAAATTCCCGGTGATGTTATTATGAAACTAGAATATATTCCGCAGATTCTGAAAGTTATTGCGATAGTTAGACTCTTTTAGTTGCTTGGGAATCGTCGTTTGAAGATGGGCATGTGAAACTGCGAAAAAAATTTTGAGAGCGTAGGACGGCTGCCGAAAGTCTGCGTAAAAACGCCCCCCGGGCCTAAAGTTTCACCGTGCAAAATTCCCGGTGGTGTTATTATGAAACTATAATATATTCCGCAGATTCTGAAAGTTATTGCGATAGTTAGACTCTTTTAGTTGCTTGGGAATCGTCGTTTGAAGATGGGCATGTGAAACTGCGAAAAAAAATTTGAGAGCGTAGGACGGCTGCCGAAAGTCTGCGTAAAAACGCCCCCCGGGCCTAAAGTTTCACCGTGCAAAATTCCCGGTGATGTTATTATGAAACTAGAATATATTCCGCAGATTCTGAAAGTTATTGCGATAGTTAGACTCTTTTAGTTGCTTGGGAATCGTCGTTTGAAGATGGGCATGTGAAACTGTGAAAAAAAATTTGAGAGCGTAGGACGGCTGCCGAAAGTCTGCGTAAAAACGCCCCCCGGGCCTTAAGTTTCACCGTGCAAAATTCCCGGTGATGTTATTATAAAACTAGAATATATTCCGCAGATTCTGAAAGTTATTTCGATAGTTAGACTCTTTTAGTTGCTTGGAATCGTCGTTTGAAGATGGGCATGTGAAACTGCGAAAAAAAATTTGAGAGCGTAGGACGGCTGCCGAAAGTCTGCGTAAAAACGCCCCCCGGGCCTAAAGTTTCACCGTGCAAAATTCCCGGTGATGTTATTATGAAACTAGAATATATTCCGCAGATTCTGAAAGTTATTGCGATAGTTAGACTCTTTTAGTTGCTTGGGAATCGTCGTTTGAAGATGGGCATGTGAAACTGCGAAAAAAAATTTGAGAGCGTAGGACGGCTGCCGAAAGTCTGCGTAAAAACGCCCCCCGGGCCTAAAGTTTCACCGTGCAAATTTCCCGGTGATGTTATTATGAAACTAGAATATATTCCGCAGATTCTGAAAGTTATTGCGATAGTTAGACTCTTTTAGTTGCTTGGGAATCGTCGTTTGAAGATGGGCATGTGAAACTGCGAAAAAAAATTTGAGAGCGTAGGACGGCTGCCGAAAGTCTGCGTAAAAACGCCCCCCGGGCCTAAAGTTTCACCGTGCAAAATTCCCGGTGGTGTTATTATGAAACTAGAATATATTCCGCAGATTCTGAAAGTTATTGCGATAGTTAGACTCTTTTAGTTGCTTGGGAATCGTCGTTTGAAGATGGGCATGTGAGACTGCGAAAAAAAATTTGAGAGCGTGACGGCTGCCGAAAGTCTGCGTAAAAACGCCCCCCGGGCCTAAAGTTTCACCGTGCAAATTTCCCGGTGATGTTATTATGAAACTAGAATATATTCCGCAGATTCTGAAAGTTATTGCGATAGTTAGACTCTTTTAGTTGCTTGGGAATCGTCGTTTGAAGATGGGCATGTGAAACTGCGAAAAAAAATTTGAGAGCGTAGGACGGCTGCCGAAAGTCTGCGTATAAACGCCCCCGGGCCTAAAGTTTCACCGTGCAAATTTCCCGGTGATGTTATTATGAAACTAGAATATATTCCGCAGATTCTGAAAGTTATTGCGATAGTTAGACTCTTTTAGTTGCTTGGGAATCGTCGTTTGAAGATGGGCATGTGAAACTGCGAAAAAAAATTTGAGAGCGTAGGACGGCTGCCGAAAGTCTGCGTAAAAACGCCCCCCGGGCCTAAAGTTTCACCGTGCAAAATTCCCGGTGATGTTATTATGAAACTAGAATATATTCCGCAGATTCTGAAAGTTATTGCGATAGTTAGACTCTTTTAGTTGCTTGGGAATCGTCGTTTGAAGATGGGCATGTGAAACTGCGAAAAAAAATTTGAGAGCGTAGGACGGCTGCCGAAAGTCTGCGTAAAAACGCCCCCCGGGCCTAAAGTTTCACCGTGCAAAATTCCCGGTGGTGTTATTATGAAACTATAATATATTCCGCAGATTCTGAAAGTTATTGCGATAGTTAGACTCTTTTAGTTGCTTGGGAATCGTCGTTTGAAGATGGGCATGTGAAACTGCGAAAAAAAATTTGAGAGCGTAGGACGGCTGCCGAAAGTCTGCGTAAAAACGCCCCCCGGGCCTAAAGTTTCACCGTGCAAAATTCCCGGTGATGTTATTATGAAACTAGAATATATTCCGCAGATTCTGAAAGTTATTGCGATAGTTAGACTCTTTTAGTTGCTTGGGAATCGTCGTTTGAAGATGGGCATGTGAAACTGTGAAAAAAAATTTGAGAGCGTAGGACGGCTGCCGAAAGTCTGCGTAAAAACGCCCCCCGGGCCTTAAGTTTCACCGTGCAAAATTCCCGGTGATGTTATTATAAAACTAGAATATATTCCGCAGATTCTGAAAGTTATTTCGATAGTTAGACTCTTTTAGTTGCTTGGGAATCGTCGTTTGAAGATGGGCATGTGAAACTGCGAAAAAAAATTTGAGAGCGTAGGACGGCTGCCGAAAGTCTGCGTAAAAACGCCCCCCGGGCCTAAAGTTTCACCGTGCAAAATTCCCGGTGATGTTATTATGAAACTAGAATATATTCCGCAGATTCTGAAAGTTATTGCGATAGTTAGACTCTTTTAGTTGCTTGGGAATCGTCGTTTGAAGATGGGCATGTGAAACTGTGAAAAAAAATTTGAGAGCGTAGGACGGCTGCCGAAAGTCTGCGTAAAAACGCCCCCCGGGCCTTAAGTTTCACCGTGCAAAATTCCCGGTGATGTTATTATGAAACTAGAATATATTCCGCAGATTCTGAAAGTTATTGCGATAGTTAGACTCTTTTAGTTGCTTGGGAATCGTCGTTTGAAGATGGGCATGTGAAACTGCGAAAAAAAATTTGAGAGCGTAGGACGGCTGCCGAAAGTCTGCGTAAAAACGCCCCCCGGGCCTTAAGTTTCACCGTGCAAAATTCCCGGTGATGTTATTATAAAACTAGAATATATTCCGCAGATTCTGAAAGTTATTTCGATAGTTAGACTCTTTTAGTTGCTTGGGAATCGTCGTTTGAAGATGGGCATGTGAAACTGCGAAAAAAAATTTGAGAGCGTAGGACGGCTGCCGAAAGTCTGCGTAAAAACGCCCCCCGGGCCTAAAGTTTCACCGTGCAAAATTCCCGGTGATGTTATTATGAAACTAGAATATATTCCGCAGATTCTGAAAGTTATTGCGATAGTTAGACTCTTTTAGTTGCTTGGGAATCGTCGTTTGAAGATGGGCATGTGAGACTGCGAAAAAAAATTTGAGAGCGTAGGACGGCTGCCGAAAGTCTGCGTAAAAACGCCCCCCGGGCCTAAAGTTTCACCGTGCAAATTTCCCGGTGATGTTATTATGAAACTAGAATATATTCCGCAGATTCTGAAAGTTATTGCGATAGTTAGACTCTTTTAGTTGCTTGGGAATCGTCGTTTGAAGATGGGCATGTGAAACTGCGAAAAAAAATTTGAGAGCGTAGGACGGCTGCCGAAAGTCTGCGTAAAAACGCCCCCCGGGCCTAAAGTTTCACCGTGCAAATTTCCCGGTGATGTTATTATGAAACTAGAATATATTCCGCAGATTCTGAAAGTTATTGCGATAGTTAGACTCTTTTAGTTGCTTGGGAATCGTCGTTTGAAGATGGGCATGTGAAACTGCGAAAAAAAATTTGAGAGCGTAGGACGGCTGCCGAAAGTCTGCGTAAAAACGCCCCCCGGGCCTAAAGTTTCACCGTGCAAAATTCCCGGTGGTGTTATTATGAAACTAGAATATATTCCGCAGATTCTGAAAGTTATTGCGATAGTTAGACTCTTTTAGTTGCTTGGGAATCGTCGTTTGAAGATGGGCATGTGAGACTGCGAAAAAAAATTTGAGAGCGTAGGACGGCTGCCGAAAGTCTGCGTAAAAACGCCCCCCGGGCCTAAAGTTTCACCGTGCAAAATTCCCGGTGATGTTATTATGAAACTAGAATATATTCCGCAGATTCTGAAAGTTATTGCGATAGTTAGACTCTTTTAGTTGCTTGGGAATCGTCGTTTGAAGATGGACATGTGAAACTGCGAAAAAAAATTTGAGAGCGTGGGACGGCTGCCGAAAGTCTGCGTAAAAACGCCCCCCGGGCCTAAAGTTTCACCGTGCAAAATTCCCGGTGATGTTATTATGAAACTAGAATATATTCCGCAGATTCTGAAAGTTATTGCGATAGTTAGACTCTTTTAGTTGCTTGGGAATCGTCGTTTGAAGATGGGCATGTGAAACTGCGAAAAAAATTTGAGAGCGTAGGACGGCTGCCGAAAGTCTGCGTAAAAACGCCCCCCGGGCCTAAAGTTTCACCGTGCAAAATTCCCGGTGATGTTATTATGAAACTAGAATATATTCCGCAGATTCTGAAAGTTATTGCGATAGTTAGAATCTTTTAGTTGCTTGGGAATCGTCGTTTGAAGATGGGCATGTGAAACTGCGAAAAAAAATTTGAGAGCGTAGGACGGCTGCCGAAAGTCTGCGTAAAAACGCCCCCCGGGCCTAAAGTTTCACCGTGCAAAATTCCCGGTGATGTTATTATGAAACTAGAATATATTCCGCAGATTCTGAAAGTTATTGCGATAGTTAGACTCTTTTAGTTGCTTGGGAATCGTCGTTTGAAGATGGGCATGTGAAACTGCGAAAAAAAATTTGAGAGCGTAGGACGGCTGCCGAAAGTCTGCGTAAAAACGCCCCCCGGGCCTAAAGTTTCACCGTGCAAAATTCCCGGTGATGTTATTATGAAACTAGAATATATTCCGCAGATTCTGAAAGTTATTGCGATAGTTAGACTCTTTTAGTTGCTTGGGAATCGTCGTTTGAAGATGGGCATGTGAAACTGCGAAAAAAATTTTGAGAGCGTAGGACGGCTGCCGAAAGTCTGCGTAAAAACGCCCCCCGGGCCTAAAGTTTCACCGTGCAAAATTCCCGGTGGCGTTATTATGAAACTAGAATATATTCCGCAGATTCTGAAAGTTATTGCGATAGTTAGACTCTTTTAGTTGCTTAAGAATCGTCGTTTGAAGATGGGCATGTGAAACTGCGAAAAAAAATTTGAGAGCGTAGGACGGCTGCCGAAAGTCTGCGTAAAAACGCCCCCCGGGCCTAAAGTTTCACCGTGCAAATTTCCCGGTGATGTTATTATGAAACTAGAATATATTCCGCAGATTCTGAAAGTTATTGCGATAGTTAGACTCTTTTAGTTGCTTGGGAATCGTCGTTTGAAGATGGGCATGTGAAACTGCGAAAAAAAATTTGAGAGCGTAGGACGGCTGCCGAAAGTCTGCGTAAAAACGTCCCCCGGGCCTAAAGTTTCACCGTGCAAAATTCCCGGTGATGTTATTATGAAACTAGAATATATTCCGCAGATTCTGAAAGTTATTGCGATAGTTAGACTCTTTTAGTTGCTTGGGAATCGTCGTTTGAAGATGGGCATGTGAAACTGCGAAAAAAAATTTGAGAGCGTAGGACGGCTGCCGAAAGTCTGCGTAAAAACGCCCCCCGGGCCTAAAGTTTCACCGTGCAAATTTCCCGGTGATGTTATTATGAAACTAGAATATATTCCGCAGATTCTGAAAGTTATTGCGATAGTTAGAATCTTTTAGTTGCTTGGGAATCGTCGTTTGAAGATGGGCATGTGAAACTGCGAAAAAAAATTTGAGAGCGTAGGACGGCTGCCGAAAGTCTGCGTAAAAACGCCCCCCGGGCCTAAAGTTTCACCGTGCAAAATTCCCGGTGATGTTATTATGAAACTAGAATATATTCCGCAGATTCTGAAAGTTATTGCGATAGTTAGACTTTTTTAGTTGCTTGGGAATCGTCGTTTGAAGATGGGCATGTGAAACTGCGAAAAAAAATTTGAGAGCGTAGGACGGCTGCCGAAAGTCTGCGTAAAAACGCCCCCCGGGCCTAAAGTTTCACCGTGCAAAATTCCCGGTGATGTTATTATGAAACTAGAATATATTCCGCAGATTCTGAAAGTTATTGCGATAGTTAGACTCTTTTAGTTGCTTGGGAATCGTCGTTTGAAGATGGGCATGTGAAACTGCGAAAAAAATTTTGAGAGCGTAGGACGGCTGCCGAAAGTCTGCGTAAAAACGCCCCCCGGGCCTAAAGTTTCACCGTGCAAAATTCCCGGTGGTGTTATTATGAAACTAGAATATATTCCGCAGATTCTGAAAGTTATTGCGATAGTTAGACTCTTTTAGTTGCTTGGGAATCGTCGTTTGAAGATGGGCATGTGAAACTGCGAAAAAAAATTTGAGAGCGTAGGACGGCTGCCGAAAGTCTGCGTAAAAACGCCCCCGGGCCTAAAGTTTCACCGTGCAAATTTCCCGGTGATGTTATTATGAAACTAGAATATATTCCGCAGATTCTGAAAGTTATTGCGATAGTTAGACTCTTTTAGTTGCTTGGGAATCGTCGTTTGAAGATGGGCATGTGAAACTGCGAAAAAAAATTTGAGAG
Organism: Salticus scenicus; assembly: GCA_963930645.1. NCBI lineage: Eukaryota > Metazoa > Arthropoda > Arachnida > Araneae > Salticidae > Salticus > Salticus scenicus. The sequence continues at coordinate 60,314 of CAWVNO010001446.1, forward strand.
CGTAGGACGGCTGCCGAAAGTCTGCGTAAAAACGCCCCCCGGGCCTAAAGTTTCACCGTGCAAAATTCCCGGTGATGTTATTATGAAACTAGAATATATTCCGCAGATTCTGAAAGTTATTGCGATAGTTAGACTCTTTTAGTTGCTTGGGAATCGTCGTTTGAAGATGGGCATGTGAAACTACGAAAAAAAATTTGAGAGCGTAGGACGGCTGCCGAAAGTCTGCGTAAAAACGCCCCCCGGGACTAAAGTTTCACCGTGCAAATTTCCCGGTGATGTTATTATGAAACTAGAATATATTCCGCAGATTCTGAAAGTTATTGCGATAGTTAGACTCTTTTAGTTGCTTGGGAATCGTCGTTTGAAGATGGGCATGTGAAACTGCGAAAAAAAATTTGAGAGCGTAGGACGGCTGCCGAAAGTCTGCGTAAAAACGCCCCCCGGGCCTAAAGTTTCACCGTGCAAAATTCCCGGTGGTGTTATTATGAAACTAGAATATATTCCGCAGATTCTGAAAGTTATTGCGATAGTTAGACTCTTTTAGTTGCTTGGGAATCGTCGTTTGAAGATGGGCATGTGAAACTGCGAAAAAAAATTTGAGAGCGTAGGACGGCTGCCGAAAGTCTGCGTAAAAACGCCCCCCGGGCCTAAAGTTTCACCGTGCAAAATTCCCGGTGATGTTATTATGAAACTAGAATATATTCCGCAGATTCTGAAAGTTATTGCGATAGTTAGAATCTTTTAGTTGCTTGGGAATCGTCGTTTGAAGATGGGCATGTGAAACTGCGAAAAAAAATTTGAGAGCGTAGGACGGCTGCCGAAAGTCTGCGTAAAAACGCCCCCCGGGCCTAAAGTTTCACCGTGCAAAATTCCCGGTGGTGTTATTATGAAACTAGAATATATTCCGCAGATTCTGAAAGTTATTGCGATAGTTAGACTCTTTTAGTTGCTTGGGAATCGTCGTTTGAAGATGGGCATGTGAAACTGCGAAAAAAAATTTGAGAGCGTAGGACGGCTACCGAAAGTCTGCGTAAAAACGCCCCCCTTGCCTAAAGTTTCAGCGTGCAAAATTCCCGGTGATGTTATTATGAAACTAGAATATATTCCGCAGATTCTGAAAGTTATTGCGATAGTTAGACTCTTTTAGTTGCTTGGGAATCGTCGTTTGAAGATGGGCATGTGAAACTGCGAAAAAAAATTTGAGAGCGTAGGACGGCTGCCGAAAGTCTGCGTAAAAACGCTCCCCGGGCCTAAAGTTTCACCGTGCAAAATTCCAGGTGATGTTATTATGAAACTAGAATATATTCCGCAGATTCTGAAAGTTATTGCGATAGTTAGACTCTTTTAGTTGCTTGGGAATCGTCGTTTGAAGATGGGCATGTGAAACTGCGAAAAAAAGTTTGAGAGCGTAGGACGGCTGCCGAAAGTCTGCGTAAAAACGCCCCCCGGGCCTAAAGTTTCACCGTGCAAAATTCCCGGTGATGTTATTATGAAACTAGAATATATTCCGCAGATTCTGAAAGTTATTGCGATAGTTAGACTCTTTTAGTTGCTTGGGAATCTTCGTTTGAAGATGGGCATCTGAAACTGCGAAAAAAAATTTGAGAGCGTAGGACGGCTGCCGAAAGTCTGCGTAAAAACGCCCCCCGGGCCTAAAGTTTCACCGTGCAAAATTCCCGGTGATGTTATTATGAAACTAGAATATATTCCGCAGATTCTGAAAGTTATTGCGATAGATAGACTCTTTTAGTTGCTTGGGAATCGTCGTTTGAAGATGGGCATGTGAAACTGCGAAAAAAATTTTGAGAGCGTAGGATGGCTGCCGAAAGTCTGCGTAAAAACGCCCCCCGGGCCTAAAGTTTCACCGTGCAAAATTCCCGGTGGTGTTATTATGAAACTAGAATATATTCCGCAGATTCTGAAAGTTATTGCGATAGTTAGACTCTTTTAGTTGCTTGGGAATCGTCGTTTGAAGATGGGCATGTGAAACTGCGAAAAAAAATTTGAGAGCGTAGGACGGCTGCCGAAAGTCTGCGTAAAAACGCCCCCCGGGCCTAAAGTTTCACCGTGCAAATTTCCCGGTGATGTTATAATGAAACTAGAATATATTCCGCAGATTCTGAAAGTTATTGCGATAGTTAGACTCTTTTAGTTGCTTGGGAATCGTCGTTTGAAGATGGGCATGTGAAACTGCGAAAAAAAATTTGAGAGCGTAGGACGGCTGCCGAAAGTCTGCGTAAAAACGCCCCCGGGCCTAAAGTTTCACCGTGCAAAATTCCCGTTGATGTTATTATGAAACTAGAATATATTCCGCAGATTCTGAAAGTTATTGCGATAGTTAGACTCTTTTAGTTGCTTGGGAATCGTCGTTTGAAGATGGGCATGTGAAACTGCGAAAAAAATTTTGAGAGCGTAGGACGGCTGCCGAAAGTCTGCGTAAAAACGCCCCCCGGGCCTAAAGTTTCACCGTGCAAAATTCCCGGTGGTGTTATTATGAAACTAGAATATATTCCGCAGATTCTGAAAGTTATTGCGATAGTTAGACTCTTTTAGTTGCTTGGGAATCGTCGTTTGAAGATGGGCATGTGAAACTGCGAAAACAAATTTGAGAGCGTAGGACGGCTGCCGAAAGTCTGCGTAAAAACGCCCCCCGGGCCTAAAGTTTCACCGTGCAAATTTCCCGGTGATGTTATTATGAAACTAGAATATATTCCGCAGATTCTGAAAATTATTGCGATAGTTAGACTCTTTTAGTTGCTTGGGAATCGTCGTTTGAAGATGGGCATGTGAAACTGCGAAAAAAATTTTGAGAGCGTAGGACGGCTGCCGAAAGTCTGCGTAAAAACGCCCCCCGAGCCTAAAGTTTCACCGTGCAAAATTCCCGGTGATGTTATTATGAAACTAGAATATATTCCGCAGATTCTGAAAGTTTTTGCGATAGTTAGACTCTTTTAGTTGCTTGGGAATCGTCGTTTGAAGATGGGCATGTGAAACTGCGAAAAAAAATTTCAGAGCGTAGGACGGCTGCCGAAAGTCTGCGTAAAAACGCCCCCCGGGCCTAAAGTTTCACCGTGCAAAATTCCCGGTGATGTTATTATGAAACTAGAATATATTCCGCAGATTCTGAAAGTTATTGCGATAGTTAGACTCTTTTAGTTGCTTGGGAATCGTCGTTTGAAGATGGGCATGTGAAACTGCGAAAAAAATTTTGAGAGCGTAGGACGGCTGCCGAAAGTCTGCGTAAAAACGCCCCCCGGGCCTAAAGTTTCACCGTGCAAAATTCCCGGTGGTATTATTATGAAACTAGAATATATTCCGCAGATTCTGAAAGTTATTGCGATAGTTAGACTCTTTTAGTTGCTTGGGAATCGTCGTTTGAAGATGGGCATGTGAAACTGCGAAAAAAAATTTGAGAGCGTAGGACGGCTGCCGAAAGTCTGCGTAAAAACGCCCCCCCGGGCCTAAAGTTTCACCGTGCAAATTTCCCGGTGATGTTATTATGAAACTAGAATATATTCCGCAGATTCTGAAAGTTATTGCGATAGTTAGACTCTTTTAGTTGCTTGGGAATCGTCGTTTAAAGATTGGCATGTGAAACTGCGAAAAAAATTTTGAGAGCGTAGGACGGCTGCCGAAAGTCTGCGTAAAAACGCCCCCCGGGCCTAAAGTTTCACCGTGCAAAATTCCCGGTGATGTTATTATGAAACTAGAATATATTCCGCAGATTCTGAAAGTTATTGCGATAGTTAGACTCTTTTAGTTGCTTGGGAATCGTCGTTTGAAGATGGGCATGTGAAACTGCGAAAAAAATTTGAGAGCGTAGGACGGCTGCCGAAAGTCTGCGTAAAAACGCCCCCCGGGCCTAAAGTTTCACCGTGCAAATTTCCCGGTGATGTTATTATGAAACTAGAATATATTCCGCAGATTCTGAAAGTTATTGCGATAGTTAGACTCTTTTAGTTGCTTGGGAATCGTCGTTTGAAGATGGGCATGTGAAACTGCGAAAAAAAATTTGAGAGCGTAGGACGGCTGCCGAAAGTCTGCGTAAAAACGCCCCCCGGGCCTAAAGTTTCACCGTGCAAATTTCCCGGTGATGTTATTATGAAACTAGAATATATTCCGCAGATTCTGAAAATTATTGCGATAGTTAGACTCTTTTAGTTGCTTGGGAATCGTCGTTTGAAGATGGGCATGTGAAACTGCGAAAAAAATTTTGAGAGCGTAGGACGGCTGCCGAAAGTCTGCGTAAAAACGCCCCCCGAGCCTAAAGTTTCACCGTGCAAAATTCCCGGTGATGTTATTATGAAACTAGAATATATTCCGCAGATTCTGAAAGTTTTTGCGATAGTTAGACTCTTTTAGTTGCTTGGGAATCGTCGTTTGAAGATGGGCATGTGAAACTGCGAAAAAAAATTTCAGAGCGTAGGACGGCTGCCGAAAGTCTGCGTAAAAACGCCCCCCGGGCCTAAAGTTTCACCGTGCAAAATTCCCGGTGATGTTATTATGAAACTAGAATATATTCCGCAGATTCTGAAAGTTATTGCGATAGTTAGACTCTTTTAGTTGCTTGGGAATCGTCGTTTGAAGATGGGCATGTGAAACTGCGAAAAAAATTTTGAGAGCGTAGGACGGCTGCCGAAAGTCTGCGTAAAAACGCCCCCCGGGCCTAAAGTTTCACCGTGCAAAATTCCCGGTGGTATTATTATGAAACTAGAATATATTCCGCAGATTCTGAAAGTTATTGCGATAGTTAGACTCTTTTAGTTGCTTGGGAATCGTCGTTTGAAGATGGGCATGTGAAACTGCGAAAAAAAATTTGAGAGCGTAGGACGGCTGCCGAAAGTCTGCGTAAAAACGCCCCCCCGGGCCTAAAGTTTCACCGTGCAAATTTCCCGGTGATGTTATTATGAAACTAGAATATATTCCGCAGATTCTGAAAGTTATTGCGATAGTTAGACTCTTTTAGTTGCTTGGGAATCGTCGTTTAAAGATTGGCATGTGAAACTGCGAAAAAAATTTTGAGAGCGTAGGACGGCTGCCGAAAGTCTGCGTAAAAACGCCCCCCGGGCCTAAAGTTTCACCGTGCAAAATTCCCGGTGATGTTATTATGAAACTAGAATATATTCCGCAGATTCTGAAAGTTATTGCGATAGTTAGACTCTTTTAGTTGCTTGGGAATCGTCGTTTGAAGATGGGCATGTGAAACTGCGAAAAAAATTTGAGAGCGTAGGACGGCTGCCGAAAGTCTGCGTAAAAACGCCCCCCGGGCCTAAAGTTTCACCGTGCAAATTTCCCGGTGATGTTATTATGAAACTAGAATATATTCCGCAGATTCTGAAAGTTATTGCGATAGTTAGACTCTTTTAGTTGCTTGGGAATCGTCGTTTGAAGATGGGCATGTGAAACTGCGAAAAAAAATTTGAGAGCGTAGGACGGCTGCCGAAAGTCTGCGTAAAAACGCCCCCCGGGCCTAAAGTTTCACCGTGCAAAATTTCCGGTGATGTTATTATGAAACTAGAATATATTCCGCAGATTCTGAAAGTTATTGCGATAGTTAGACTCTTTTGGTTGCTTGGGAATCGTCGTTTGAAGATGGGCATGTGAAACTGCGAAAAAAAATTTGAGAGCGTAGGACGGCTGCCGAAAGTCTGCGTAAAAACGCCCCCCGGGCCTAAAGTTTCACCGTGCAAAATTCTCGGTGGTGTTATGAAACTAGAATATATTCCGCAGATTCTGAAAGTTATTGCGATAGTTAGACTCTTTTAGTTGCTTGGGAATCGTCGTTTGAAGATGGGCATGTGAAACTGCGAAAAAAAATTTGAGAGCGTAGGACGGCTGCCGAAAGTCTGCGTAAAAACGCCCCCCGGGCCTAAAGTTACACCGTGCAAAATTCCCGGTAATGTTATTATGAAACTAGAACATATTCCGCAGATTCTGAAAGTTATTGCGATAGTTAGACTCTTTTAGTTGCTTGGGAATCGTCGTTTGAAGATGGGCATGTGAAACTGCGAAAACAAATTTGAGAGCGTAGGACGGCTGCCGAGAGTCTGCGTAAAAACGCCCCCCGGGCCTAAAGTTTCACCGTGCAAAATTCCCGGTGATGTTATTATGAAACTACAATATATTCCGCAGATTCTGAAAGTTATTGCGATAGTTAGACTCTTTTAGTTGCTTGGGAATCGTCGTTTGAAGATGGGCATGTGAAACTGCGAAAAAAAATTTGAGAGCGTAGGACGGCTGCCGAAAGTCTGCGTAAAAACGCCCCCCCGGGCCTAAAGTTTCACCGTGCAAATTTCCCGGTGATGTTATTATGAAACTAGAATATATTCCGCAGATTCTGAAAGTTATTGCGATAGTTAGACTCTTTTAGTTGCTTGGGAATCGTCGTTTAAAGATTGGCATGTGAAACTGCGAAAAAAATTTTGAGAGCGTAGGACGGCTGCCGAAAGTCTGCGTAAAAACGCCCCCCGGGCCTAAAGTTTCACCGTGCAAAATTCCCGGTGATGTTATTATGAAACTAGAATATATTCCGCAGATTCTGAAAGTTATTGCGATAGTTAGACTCTTTTAGTTGCTTGGGAATCGTCGTTTGAAGATGGGCATGTGAAACTGCGAAAAAAATTTGAGAGCGTAGGACGGCTGCCGAAAGTCTGCGTAAAAACGCCCCCCGGGCCTAAAGTTTCACCGTGCAAATTTCCCGGTGATGTTATTATGAAACTAGAATATATTCCGCAGATTCTGAAAGTTATTGCGATAGTTAGACTCTTTTAGTTGCTTGGGAATCGTCGTTTGAAGATGGGCATGTGAAACTGCGAAAAAAAATTTGAGAGCGTAGGACGGCTGCCGAAAGTCTGCGTAAAAACGCCCCCCGGGCCTAAAGTTTCACCGTGCAAAATTTCCGGTGATGTTATTATGAAACTAGAATATATTCCGCAGATTCTGAAAGTTATTGCGATAGTTAGACTCTTTTGGTTGCTTGGGAATCGTCGTTTGAAGATGGGCATGTGAAACTGCGAAAAAAAATTTGAGAGCGTAGGACGGCTGCCGAAAGTCTGCGTAAAAACGCCCCCCGGGCCTAAAGTTTCACCGTGCAAAATTCTCGGTGGTGTTATGAAACTAGAATATATTCCGCAGATTCTGAAAGTTATTGCGATAGTTAGACTCTTTTAGTTGCTTGGGAATCGTCGTTTGAAGATGGGCATGTGAAACTGCGAAAAAAAATTTGAGAGCGTAGGACGGCTGCCGAAAGTCTGCGTAAAAACGCCCCCCGGGCCTAAAGTTACACCGTGCAAAATTCCCGGTAATGTTATTATGAAACTAGAACATATTCCGCAGATTCTGAAAGTTATTGCGATAGTTAGACTCTTTTAGTTGCTTGGGAATCGTCGTTTGAAGATGGGCATGTGAAACTGCGAAAACAAATTTGAGAGCGTAGGACGGCTGCCGAGAGTCTGCGTAAAAACGCCCCCCGGGCCTAAAGTTTCACCGTGCAAAATTCCCGGTGATGTTATTATGAAACTACAATATATTCCGCAGATTCTGAAAGTTATTGCGATAGTTAGACTCTTTTAGTTGCTTGGGAATCGTCGTTTGAAGATGGGCATGTGAAACTGCGAAAAAAAATTTGAGAGCGTAGGACGGCTGCCGAAAGTCTGCGTAAAAACGCCCCCCGGGCCTAAAGTTTCACCGTGCAAATTTCCCGGTGATGTTATTATGAAACTAGAATATATTCCGCAGATTCTGAAAGTTATTGCGATAGTTAGACTCTTTTAGTTGCTTGGGAATTGTCGTTTGAAGATGGGCATGTGAAACTGCGAAAAAAAATTTGAGAGCGTAGGACGGCTGCCGAAAGTCTGCGTAAAAACGCCCCCCGGGCCTAAAGTTTCACCGTGCAAAATTCCCGGTGATGTTATTATGAAACTAGAATATATTCCGCAGATTCTGAAAGTTATTGCGATAGTTAGACTCTTTTAGTTGCTTGGGAATCGTCGTTTGAAGATGGGCATGTGAAACTGCGAAAAAAATTTTGAGAGCGTAGGACGGCTGCCGAAAGTCTGCGTAAAAACGCCCCCCGGGCCTAAAGTTTCACCGTGCAAAATTCCCGGTGGTGTTATTATGAAACTAGAATATATTCCGCAGATTCTGAAAGTTATTGCGATAGTTAGACTCTTTTAGTTGCTTGGGAATCGTCGTTTGAAGATGGGCATGTGAAACTGCGAAAAAAATTTTGAGAGCGTAGGACGGCTGCCGAAAGTCTGCGTAAAAACGCCCCCCGGGCCTAAAGTTTCACCGTGCAAAATTCCCGGTGGTGTTATTATGAAACTAGAATATATTCCGCAGATTCTGAAAGTTATTGCGATAGTTAGACTCTTTTAGTTGCTTGGGAATCGTCGTTTGAAGATGGGCATGTGAAACTGCGAAAAAAAATTTGAGAGCGTAGGACGGCTGCCGAAAGTCTGCGTAAAAACGCCCCCCGGGCCTAAAGTTTCACCGTGCAAATTTCCCGGTGATGTTATTATGAAACTAGAATATATTCCGCAGATTCTGAAAGTTATTGCGATAGTTAGACTCTTTTAGTTGCTTGGGAATCGTCGTTTGAAGATGGGCATGTGAAACTGCGAAAAAAAATTTGAGAGCGTAGGACGGCTGCCGAAAGTCTGCGTAAAAACGCCCCCCGGGCCTAAAGTTTCACCGTGCAAAATTCCCGGTGATGTTATTATGAAACTAGAATATATTCCGCAGATTCTGAAAGTTATTGCGATAGTTAGACTCTTTTAGTTGCTTGGGAATCGTCGTTTGAAGATGGGCATGTGAAACTGCGAAAAAAAATTTGAGAGCGTAGGACGGCTGCCGAAAGTCTGCGTAAAAACGCCCTCCGGGCCTAAAGTTTCACCGTGCAAAATTCCCGGTGATGTTATTATGAAACTAGAATATATTCCGCAGATTCTGAAAGTTATTGCGATAGTTAGACTCTTTTAGTTGATTGGGAATCGTCGTTTGAAGATGGGCATGTGAAACTGCGAAAAAAATTTTGAGAGCGTAGGACGGCTGCCGAAAGTCTGCGTAAAAACGCCCCCCGGGCCTAAAGTTTCACCGTGCAAAATTCCCGGTGGTGTTATTATGAAACTAGAATATATTCCGCAGATTCTGAAAGTTATTGCGATAGTTAGACTCTTTTAGTTGCTTGGGAATCGTCGTTTGAAGATGGGCATGTGAAACTGCGAAAAAAAATTTGAGAGCGTAGGACGGCTGCCGAAAGTCTGCGTAAAAATGCCCCCCGGGCCTAAAGTTTCACCGTGCAAATTTCCCGGTGATGTTATTATGAAACTAGAATATATTCCGCAGATTCTGAAAGTTATTGCGATAGTTAGACTCTTTTAGTTGCTTGGGAATCGTCGTTTGAAGATGGGCATGTGAAACTGCGAAAAAAAATTTGAGAGCGTAGGACGGCTGCCGAAAGTCTGCGTAAAAACGCCCCCCGGGCCTAAAGTTTCACCGTGCAAAATTCCCGGTGATGTTATTATGAAACTAGAATATATTCCGCAGATTCTGAAAGTTATTGCGATAGCTAGACTCTTTTAGTTGCTTGGGAATCGTCGTTTGAAGATGGGCATGTGAAACTGCGAAAAAAAATTTGAGAGCGTAGGACGGCTGCCGAAAGTCTGCGTAAAAACGCCCCCCGGCCTAAAGTTTCACCGTGCAAAATTCCCGGTGATGTTATTATGAAACTAGAATATATTCCGCAGATTCTGAAAGTTATTGCGACAGTTAGACTCTTTTAGTTGCTTGGGAATCGTCGTTTGAAGATGGGCATGTGAAACTGCGAAAAAAATTTTGAGAGCGTAGGACGGCTGCCGAAAGTCTGCGTAAAAACGCCCCCCGGGCCTAAAGTTTCACCGTGCAAAATTCCCGGTGGTGTTATTATGAAACTAGAATATATTCCGCAGATTCTGAAAGTTATTGCGATAGTTAGACTCTTTTAGTTGCTTGGGAATCGTCGTTTGAAGATGGGCATGTGAAACTGCGAAAAAAAATTTGAGAGCGTAGGACGGCTACCGAAAGTCTGCGTAAAAACGCCCCCCGGGCCTAAAGTTTCACCGTGCAAAATTCCCGGTGGTGTTATTATGAAACTAGAATATATTCCGCAGATTCTGAAAGTTATTGCGATAGTTAGACTCTTTTAGTTGCTTGGGAATCGTCGTTTGAAGATGGGCATGTGAAACTGCGAAAAAAAATTTGAGAGCGTAGGACGGCTGCCGAAAGTCTGCGTAAAAACGCCCCCCGGGCCTAAAGTTCCACCGTGCAAAATTCCCGGTGATGTTATTATGAAACTAAAATATATTCCGCAGATTCTGAAAGTTATTGCGATAGTTAGACTCTTTTAGTTGCTTGGGAATCGTCGTTTGAAGATGGGCATGTGAAACTGCGAAAAAAAGTTTGAGAGCGTAGGACGGCTGCCGAAATTCTGCGTAAAAACGCCCCCCGGGCCTAAAGTTTCACCGTGCAAAATTCCCGGTGATGTTATTATGAAACTAGAATATATTCCGCAGATTCTGAAAGTTATTGCGATAGTTAGACTCTTTCAGTTGCTTGGGAATCGTCGTTTGAAGATGGGCATGTGAAACTGCGAAAAAAAATTTGAGAGCGTAGGACGGCTGCCGAAAGTCTGCGTAAAAACGCCCCCGGGCCTAAAGTTTCACCGTGCAAAATTCCCGGTGATGTTATTATGAAACTAGAATATATTCCGCAGATTCTGAAAGTTATTGCGATAGTTAGACTCTTTTAGTTGCTTGGGAATCGTCGTTTGAAGATGGGCATGTGAAACTGCGAAAAAAATTTTGAGAGCGTAGGACGGCTGCCGAAAGTCTGCGTAAAAACGCCCCCCGGGCCTAAAGTTTCACCGTGCAAAATTCCCGGTGATGTTATTATGAAACTAGAATATATTCCGCAGATTCTGAAAGTTATTGCGATAGTTAGACTCTTTTAGTTGCTTAAGAATCGTCGTTTGAAGATGGGCATGTGAAACTGCGAAAAAAAATTTGAGAGCGTAGGACGGCTGCCGAAAGTCTGCGTAAAAACGCCCCCCGGGCCTAAAGTTTCACCGTGCAAATTTCCCGGTGATGTTATTATGAAACTAGAATATATTCCGCAGATTCTGAAAGTTATTGCGATAGTTAGACTCTTTTAGTTGCTTGGGAATCGTCGTTTGAAGATGGGCATGTGAAACTGCGAAAAAAAATTTGAGAGCGTAGGACGGCTGCCGAAAGTCTGCGTAAAAACGCCCCCCGGGCCTAAAGTTTCACCGTGCAAAATTCCCGGTGATGTTATTATGAAACTAGAATATATTCCGCAGATTCTGAAAGTTATTGCGATAGTTAGACTCTTTTAGTTGCTTGGGAATCGTCGTTTGAAGATGGGCATGTGAAACTGCGAAAAAAAATTTGAGAGCGTAGGACGGCTGCCGAAAGTCTGCGTAAAAACGCCCCCCGGGCCTAAAGTTTCACCGTGCAAATTTCCCGGTGATGTTATTATGAAACTAGAATATATTCCGCAGATTCTGAAAGTTATTGCGATAGTTAGAATCTTTTAGTTGCTTGGGAATCGTCGTTTGAAGATGGGCATGTGAAACTGCGAAAAAAAATTTGAGAGCGTAGGACGGCTGCCGAAAGTCTGCGTAAAAACGCCCCCCGGGCCTAAAGTTTCACCGTGCAAAATTCCCGGTGATGTTATTATGAAACTAGAATATATTCCGCAGATTCTGAAAGTTATTGCGATAGTTAGACTCTTTTAGTTGCTTGGGAATCGTCGTTTGAAGATGGGCATGTGAAACTGCGAAAAAAAATCTGGAGTGACTCCACTCGACTTTCCGAACATTGAGTAACTAACAGTTTTGTAGATAAAATAAAGAAAGAGGAGTTGCTAAACAAACAAAAAAGAGAAAACCATAACAGAGTGTTTGAGTATTTTTCTCCATATATTACACGAGGTTTTATTTAACGCTACTGAACTTTGAGCCCTTAGATCATAAGGATATAGAATTTTTCGTTGTGTCCCTGTAAAAATCTATAAATGCTAGATTCACCAAAATGCTTATAGTTAGTGCAACAGTGATTTATAATATTCATACAAATTTTCAGCTCAATTGAATAAGGCGTTTAGATGCTATCGCTGGTCTCATAGGCCATAAAGATAAAGAATTTTTCTTTGCGTCCCTGTAAAAAACTGTAAGTGCTAGATTCATCAAAATCTATACAGTTGGTTCAAATGTGACCTATAACATGTGTACAAATTCTTTGCTGAGATTAATAAGGCGTTTAGACGCTATCACGCTTTTAAAAATTTGGCAAAGAATTTTTCTTTGTGTCCCTGTAAAAAAACTATAAGTGCTAGATTCTCCAAAATCTATACAGATTGAGTATCTGTGACCTATAATATGTGTATAAAGTTTTTGCTCAATTGAATAAGGCGTTTAGATGCTATCGCACTTTTAAGATTTTGGTCCCTTGGCCATAATGATAAAGAATTTTTCTTTGTGTCCCTGTAAAAAAACTATTAGTGCTAGATTCACCAAAATCTATAGGGTTCGTACTATGGTGACTTACAATATACGTACCAACTTTCAGCTTATTCGAACAAAGCGTTTAGACGCTAGCGTGTTCACTCACAGACATACACACATACATACACACATACATACACACATACATACACACATACATACACACACACATACACACACACATACATACATCATCGTAAAAATAGTGAAAACGGACTCGTTGGACCTCGAAACGTATAGAAACATCAAAATCTCGAATTCGGATTTTTGACATGATTACAATACTTTCCTCACTATAGTGTTCGGAAAGTAAAAATTTGAGAGCGTAGGACGGCTGCCGAAAGTCTGCGTAAAAACGCCCCCCGGGCCTAAAGTTTCACCGTGCAAAATTCCCGGTGATGTTATTATGAAACTAGAATATATTCCGCAGATTCTGAAAGTTATTGCGATAGTTAGACTCTTTTAGTTGCTTGGGAATCGTCGTTTGAAGATGGGCATGTGAAACTGCGAAAAAAATTTTGAGAGCGTAGGACGGCTGCCGAAAGTCTGCGTAAAAACGCCCCCCGGGCCTAAAGTTTCACCGTGCAAAATTCCCGGTGGTGTTATTATGAAACTAGAATATATTCCGCAGATTCTGAAAGTTATTGCGATAGTTAGACTCTTTTAGTTGCTTGGGAATCGTCGTTTGAAGATGGGCATGTGAAACTGCGAAAAAAAATTTGAGAGCGTAGGACGGCTGCCGAAAGTCTGCGTAAAAACGCCCCCCGGGCCTAAAGTTTCACCGTGCAAATTTCCCGGTGATGTTATTATGAAACTAGAATATATTCCGCAGATTCTGAAAGTTATTGCGATAGTTAGACTCTTTTAGTTGCTTGGGAATCGTCGTTTGAAGATGGGCATGTGAAACTGCGAAAAAAAATTTGAGAGCGTAGGACGGCTGCCGAAAGTCTGCGTAAAAACGCCCCCCGGGCCTAAAGTTTCACCGTGCAAAATTCCCGGTGATGTTATTATGAAACTAGAATATATTCCGCAGATTCTGAAAGTTATTGCGATAGTTAGACTCTTTTAGTTGCTTGGGAATCGTCGTTTGAAGATGGGCATGTGAAACTACGAAAAAAAATTTGAGAGCGTAGGACGGCTGCCGAAAGTCTGCGTAAAAACGCCCCCCGGGCCTAAAGTTTCACCGTGCAAAATTCCCGGTGATGTTATTATGAAACTAGAATATATTCCGCAGATTCTGAAAGTTATTGCGATAGTTAGACTCTTTTAGTTGCTTGGGAATCGTCGTTTGAAGATGGGCATGTGAAACTGCGAAAAAAAATTTGAGAGCGTAGGACGGCTGCCGAAAGTCTGCGTAAAAACGCCCCCCGGGCCTAAAGTTTCACCGTGCAAAATTCCCGGTGGTGTTATTATGAAACTAGAATATATTCCGCAGATTCTGAAAGTTATTGCGATAGTTAGACTCTTTTAGTTGCTTGGGAATCGTCGTTTGAAGATGGGCATGTGAAACTGCGAAAAAAAATTTGAGAGCGTAGGACGGCTGCCGAAAGTCTGCGTAAAAACGCCCCCCGGGCCTAAAGTTTCACCGTGCAAAATTCCCGGTGATGTTATTATGAAACTAGAATATATTCCGCAGATTCTGAAAGTTATTGCGATAGTTAGACTCTTTTAGTTGCTTGGGAATCGTCGTTTGAAGATGGGCATGTGAAACTGCGAAAAAAAATTTGAGAGCGTAGGACGGCTGCCGAAAGTCTGCGTAAAAACGCCCCCCGGGCCTAAAGTTTCACCGTGCAAAATTCCCGGTGGTGTTATTATGAAACTAGAATATATTCCGCAGATTCTGAAAGTTATTGCGATAGTTAGACTCTTTTAGTTGCTTGGGAATCGTCGTTTGAAGATGGGCATGTGAAACTGCGAAAAAAAATTTGAGAGCGTAGGACGGCTGCCGAAAGTCTGCGTAAAAACGCCCCCCGGGCCTAAAGTTTCACCGTGCAAAATTCCCGGTGATGTTATTATGAAACTAGAATATATTCCGCAGATTCTGAAAGTTATTGCGATAGTTAGAATCTTTTAGTTGCTTGGGAATCGTCGTTTGAAGATGGGCATGTGAAACTGCGAAAAAAAATTTGAGAGCGTAGGACGGCTGCCGAAAGTCTGCGTAAAAACGCCCCCCGGGCCTAAAGTTTCACCGTGCAAAATTCCCGGTGGTGTTATTATGAAACTAGAATATATTCCGCAGATTCTGAAAGTTATTGCGATAGTTAGACTCTTTTAGTTGCTTGGGAATCGTCGTTTGAAGATGGGCATGTGAAACTGCGAAAAAAAATTTGAGAGCGTAGGACGGCTGCCGAAAGTCTGCGTAAAAACGCCCCCCGGGCCTAAAGTTACACCGTGCAAAATTCCCGGTAATGTTATTATGAAACTAGAACATATTCCGCAGATTCTGAAAGTTATTGCGATAGTTAGACTCTTTTAGTTGCTTGGGAATCGTCGTTTGAAGATGGGCATGTGAAACTGCGAAAACAAATTTGAGAGCGTAGGACGGCTGCCGAGAGTCTGCGTAAAAACGCCCCCCGGGCCTAAAGTTTCACCGTGCAAAATTCCCGGTGATGTTATTATGAAACTACAATATATTCCGCAGATTCTGAAAGTTATTGCGATAGTTAGACTCTTTTAGTTGCTTGGGAATCGTCGTTTGAAGATGGGCATGTGAAACTGCGAAAAAAAATTTGAGAGCGTAGGACGGCTGCCGAAAGTCTGCGTAAAAACGCCCCCCGGGCCTAAAGTTTCACCGTGCAAAATTCCCGGTGATGTTATTATGAAACTAGAATATATTCCGCAGATTCTGAAAGTTATTGCGATAGTTAGAATCTTTTAGTTGCTTGGGAATCGTCGTTTGAAGATGGGCATGTGAAACTGCGAAAAAAAATTTGAGAGCGTAGGACGGCTGCCGAAAGTCTGCGTAAAAACGCCCCCCGGGCCTAAAGTTTCACCGTGCAAAATTCCCGGTGGTGTTATTATGAAACTAGAATATATTCCGCAGATTCTGAAAGTTATTGCGATAGTTAGACTCTTTTAGTTGCTTGGGAATCGTCGTTTGAAGATGGGCATGTGAAACTGCGAAAAAAAATTTGAGAGCGTAGGACGGCTGCCGAAAGTCTGCGTAAAAACGCCCCCCGGGCCTAAAGTTACACCGTGCAAAATTCCCGGTAATGTTATTATGAAACTAGAACATATTCCGCAGATTCTGAAAGTTATTGCGATAGTTAGACTCTTTTAGTTGCTTGGGAATCGTCGTTTGAAGATGGGCATGTGAAACTGCGAAAACAAATTTGAGAGCGTAGGACGGCTGCCGAGAGTCTGCGTAAAAACGCCCCCCGGGCCTAAAGTTTCACCGTGCAAAATTCCCGGTGATGTTATTATGAAACTACAATATATTCCGCAGATTCTGAAAGTTATTGCGATAGTTAGACTCTTTTAGTTGCTTGGGAATCGTCGTTTGAAGATGGGCATGTGAAACTGCGAAAAAAAATTTGAGAGCGTAGGACGGCTGCCGAAAGTCTGCGTAAAAACGCCCCCCGGGCCTAAAGTTTCACCGTGCAAATTTCCCGGTGATGTTATTATGAAACTAGAATATATTCCGCAGATTCTGAAAGTTATTGCGATAGTTAGACTCTTTTAGTTGCTTGGGAATTGTCGTTTGAAGATGGGCATGTGAAACTGCGAAAAAAAATTTGAGAGCGTAGGACGGCTGCCGAAAGTCTGCGTAAAAACGCCCCCCGGGCCTAAAGTTACACCGTGCAAAATTCCCGGTAATGTTATTATGAAACTAGAACATATTCCGCAGATTCTGAAAGTTATTGCGATAGTTAGACTCTTTTAGTTGCTTGGGAATCGTCGTTTGAAGATGGGCATGTGAAACTGCGAAAAAAAATTTGAGAGCGTAGGACGGCTGCCGAAAGTCTGCGTAAAAACGCCCCCCGGCCTAAAGTTTCACCGTGCAAAATTCCCGGTGATGTTATTATGAAACTAGAATATATTCCGCAGATTCTGAAAGTTATTGCGACAGTTAGACTCTTTTAGTTGCTTGGGAATCGTCGTTTGAAGATGGGCATGTGAAACTGCGAAAAAAATTTTGAGAGCGTAGGACGGCTGCCGAAAGTCTGCGTAAAAACGCCCCCCGGGCCTAAAGTTTCACCGTGCAAAATTCCCGGTGGTGTTATTATGAAACTAGAATATATTCCGCAGATTCTGAAAGTTATTGCGATAGTTAGACTCTTTTAGTTGCTTGGGAATCGTCGTTTGAAGATGGGCATGTGAAACTGCGAAAAAAAATTTGAGAGCGTAGGACGGCTACCGAAAGTCTCCGTAAAAACGCCCCCCGGGCCTAAAGTTTCACCGTGCAAAATTCCCGGTGATGTTATTATGAAACTAGAATATATTCCGCAGATTCTGAAAGTTATTGCGATAGTTAGACTCTTTTAGTTGCTTGGGAATCGTCGTTTGAAGATGGGCATGTGAAACTGCGAAAAAAAATTTGAGAGCGTAGGACGGCTGCCGAAAGTCTGCGTAAAAACGCCCCCCGGGCCTAAAGTTCCACCGTGCAAAATTCCCGGTGATGTTATTATGAAACTAAAATATATTCCGCAGATTCTGAAAGTTATTGCGATAGTTAGACTCTTTTAGTTGCTTGGGAATCGTCGTTTGAAGATGGGCATGTGAAACTGCGAAAAAAAGTTTGAGAGCGTAGGACGGCTGCCGAAATTCTGCGTAAAAACGCCCCCCGGGCCTAAAGTTTCACCGTGCAAAATTCCCGGTGATGTTATTATGAAACTAGAATATATTCCGCAGATTCTGAAAGTTATTGCGATAGTTAGACTCTTTCAGTTGCTTGGGAATCGTCGTTTGAAGATGGGCATGTGAAACTGCGAAAAAAAATTTGAGAGCGTAGGACGGCTGCCGAAAGTCTGCGTAAAAACGCCCCCGGGCCTAAAGTTTCACCGTGCAAAATTCCCGGTGATGTTATTATGAAACTAGAATATATTCCGCAGATTCTGAAAGTTATTGCGATAGTTAGACTCTTTTAGTTGCTTGGGAATCGTCGTTTGAAGATGGGCATGTGAAACTGCGAAAAAAATTTTGAGAGCGTAGGACGGCTGCCGAAAGTCTGCGTAAAAACGCCCCCCGGGCCTAAAGTTTCACCGTGCAAAATTCCCGGTGATGTTATTATGAAACTAGAATATATTCCGCAGATTCTGAAAGTTATTGCGATAGTTAGACTCTTTTAGTTGCTTAAGAATCGTCGTTTGAAGATGGGCATGTGAAACTGCGAAAAAAAATTTGAGAGCGTAGGACGGCTGCCGAAAGTCTGCGTAAAAACGCCCCCCGGGCCTAAAGTTTCACCGTGCAAATTTCCCGGTGATGTTATTATGAAACTAGAATATATTCCGCAGATTCTGAAAGTTATTGCGATAGTTAGACTCTTTTAGTTGCTTGGGAATCGTCGTTTGAAGATGGGCATGTGAAACTGCGAAAAAAAATTTGAGAGCGTAGGACGGCTGCCGAAAGTCTGCGTAAAAACGCCCCCCGGGCCTAAAGTTTCACCGTGCAAAATTCCCGGTGATGTTATTATGAAACTAGAATATATTCCGCAGATTCTGAAAGTTATTGCGATAGTTAGACTCTTTTAGTTGCTTGGGAATCGTCGTTTGAAGATGGGCATGTGAAACTGCGAAAAAAAATTTGAGAGCGTAGGACGGCTGCCGAAAGTCTGCGTAAAAACGCCCCCCGGGCCTAAAGTTTCACCGTGCAAATTTCCCGGTGATGTTATTATGAAACTAGAATATATTCCGCAGATTCTGAAAGTTATTGCGATAGTTAGAATCTTTTAGTTGCTTGGGAATCGTCGTTTGAAGATGGGCATGTGAAACTGCGAAAAAAAATTTGAGAGCGTAGGACGGCTGCCGAAAGTCTGCGTAAAAACGCCCCCCGGGCCTAAAGTTTCACCGTGCAAAATTCCCGGTGATGTTATTATGAAACTAGAATATATTCCGCAGATTCTGAAAGTTATTGCGATAGTTAGACTCTTTTAGTTGCTTGGGAATCGTCGTTTGAAGATGGGCATGTGAAACTGCGAAAAAAAATCTGGAGTGACTCCACTCGACTTTCCGAACATTGAGTAACTAACAGTTTTGTAGATAAAATAAAGAAAGAGGAGTTGCTAAACAAACAAAAAAGAGAAAACCATAACAGAGTGTTTGAGTATTTTTCTCCATATATTACACGAGGTTTTATTTAACGCTACTGAACTTTGAGCCCTTAGATCATAAGGATATAGAATTTTTCGTTGTGTCCCTGTAAAAATCTATAAATGCTAGATTCACCAAAATGCTTATAGTTAGTGCAACAGTGATTTATAATATTCATACAAATTTTCAGCTCAATTGAATAAGGCGTTTAGATGCTATCGCTGGTCTCATAGGCCATAAAGATAAAGAATTTTTCTTTGCGTCCCTGTAAAAAACTGTAAGTGCTAGATTCATCAAAATCTATACAGTTGGTTCAAATGTGACCTATAACATGTGTACAAATTCTTTGCTGAGATTAATAAGGCGTTTAGACGCTATCACGCTTTTAAAAATTTGGCAAAGAATTTTTCTTTGTGTCCCTGTAAAAAAACTATAAGTGCTAGATTCTCCAAAATCTATACAGATTGAGTATCTGTGACCTATAATATGTGTATAAAGTTTTTGCTCAATTGAATAAGGCGTTTAGATGCTATCGCACTTTTAAGATTTTGGTCCCTTGGCCATAATGATAAAGAATTTTTCTTTGTGTCCCTGTAAAAAAACTATTAGTGCTAGATTCACCAAAATCTATAGGGTTCGTACTATGGTGACTTACAATATACGTACCAACTTTCAGCTTATTCGAACAAAGCGTTTAGACGCTAGCGTGTTCACTCACAGACATACACACATACATACACACATACATACACACATACATACACACATACATACACACACACATACACACACACATACATACATCATCGTAAAAATAGTGAAAACGGACTCGTTGGACCTCGAAACGTATAGAAACATCAAAGTTATTGCGATAGTTAGACTCTTTTAGTTGCTTGGGAATCGTTGTTTGAAGATGGGCATGTGAAACTGCGAAAAAAAATTTGAGAGCGTAGGACGGCTGCCGAAAGTCTGCGTAAAAACGCCCCCCGGGCCTAAAGTTTCACCGTGCAAAATTCCCGGTGATGTTATTATGAAACTAGAATATATTCCGCAGATTCTGAAAGTTATTGCGATCGTTAGACTCTTTTAGTTGCTTGGGAATCGTCGTTTGAAGATGGGCATGTGAAACTGCGAAAAAAAATTTGAGAGCGTAGGACGGCTGCCGAAAGTCTGCGTAAAAACGCCCCCCGGGCCTAAAGTTTCACCGTGCAAAATTCCCGGTGATGTTATTATGAAACTAGAATATATTCCGCAGATTCTGAAAGTTATTGCGATAGTTAGACTCTTTTAGTTGCTTGGGAATCGTCGTTTGAAGATGGGCATGTGAAACTGCGAAAAAAAATTTGAGAGCGTAGGACGGCTGCCGAAAGTCTGCGTAAAAACGCCTCCCGGGCCTAAAGTTTCACCGTGCAAAATTCCCGGTGATGTTATTATGAAACTAGAATATATTCCGCAGATTCTGAAAGTTATTGCGATAGTTAGACTCTTTTAGTTGCTTGGGAATCGTCGTTTGAAGATGGGCATGTGAAACTGCGAAAAAAAATTTGAGAGCGTAGGACGGCTGCCGAAAGTCTGCGTAAAAACGCCCCCCGGGCCTAAAGTTTCACCGTGCAAAATTCCCGGTGATGTTATTATGAAACTAGAATATATTCCGCAGATTCTGAAAGTTATTGCGATAGTTAGACTCTTTTAGTTGCTTGGGAATCGTCGTTTGAAGATGGGCATGTGAAACTGCGAAAAAAAATTTGAGAGCGTAGGACGGCTGCCGAAAGTCTGCGTAAAAACGCCCCCCGGGCCTAAAGTTTCACCGTGCAAAATTCCCGGTGATGTTATTATGAAACTAGAATATATTCCGCAGATTCTGAAAGTTATTGCGATAGTTAGACTCTTTTAGTTGCTTGGGAATCGTCGTTTGAAGATGGGCATGTGAAACTGCGAAAAAAAATTTGAGAGCGTAGGACGGCTGCCGAAAGTCTGCGTAAAAACGCCCCCCGGGCCTAAAGTTTCACCGTGCAAAATTCCCGGTGATGTTATTTTGAAACTAGAATAGGTTCCGCAGATTCTGAAAGTTATTTCGATAGTTAGACTCCTTTAGTTGCTTGGGAATCGTCGTTTGAAGATGGGCATGTGAAACTGCGAAAAAAATTTTGAGAGCGTAGGACGGCTGCCGAAAGTCTGCGTAAAAACGCCCCCCGGGCCTAAAGTTTCACCGTGCAAAATTCCCGGTGATGTTATTATGAAACTAGAATATATTCCGCAGATTCTGAAAGTTATTGCGATAGTTAGACTCTTTTAGTTGCTTGGGAATCGTCGTTTGAAGATGGGCATGTGAAACTGCGAAAAAAAATTTGAGAGCGTAGGACGGCTGCCGAAAGTCTGCGTAAAAACGCCCCCCGGGCCTAAAGTTTCACCGTGCAAAATTCCCGGTGATGTTATTATGAAACTAGAATATATTCCGCAGATTCTGAAAGTTATTGCGATAGTTAGACTCTTTTAGTTGCTTGGGAATCGTCGTTTGAAGATGGGCATGTGAAACTGCGAAAAAAAATTTGAGAGCGTAGGACGGCTGCCGAAAGTCTGCGTAAAAACGCCCCCCGGGCCTAAAGTTTCACCGTGCAAAATTCCCGGTGATGTTATTATGAAACTAGAATATATTCCGCAGATTCTGAAAGTTATTGCGATAGTTAGACTCTTTTAGTTGCTTGGGAATCGTCGTTTGAAGATGGGCATGTGAAACTGCGAAAAAAAATTTGAGAGCGTAGGTCGGCTGCCGAAAGCCCTTCGGGCCTAAAGTTTCACCGTGCAAAATTCCCAGTGATGTTATTATGAAACTAGAATATATTCCGCAGATTCTGAAAGTTATTGCGATAGTTAGACTCCTTTAGTTGCTTGGGAATCGTCGTTTGAAGATGGGCATGTGAAACTGCGAAAAAAATTTTGAGAGCGTAGGACGGCTGCCGAAAGTCTGCGTAAAAACGCCCCCCGGGCCTAAAGTTTCACCGTGCAAATTCCCGGTGATGTTATTATGAAACTAGAATATATTCCGCAGATTCTGAAAGTTATTGCGATAGTTAGACTCTTTTAGTTGCTTGGGAATCGTCGTTTGAAGATGGGCATGTGAAACTGCGAAAAAAATTTTGAGAGCGTAGGACGGCTGCCGAAAGTCTGCGTAAAAACGCCCCCCGGGCCTAAAGTTTCACCGTGCAAAATTCCCGGTGATGTTATTATGAAACTAGAATATATTCCGCAGATTCTGAAAGTTATTGCGATAGTTAGACTCTTTT
The DNA here is from genome assembly GCA_963930645.1 of Salticus scenicus. Classification (NCBI taxonomy): domain Eukaryota; kingdom Metazoa; phylum Arthropoda; class Arachnida; order Araneae; family Salticidae; genus Salticus; species Salticus scenicus. Next base: position 82,405 of record CAWVNO010001446.1, read on the forward strand.
AGTTGCTTGGGAATCCTCGTTTGAAGATGGGCATGTGAAACTGCGAAAAAAAATTTGAGAGCGTAGGACGGCTGCCGAAAGTCTGCGTAAAAACGCCCCCCGGGCTTAAAGTTTCACCGTGCAAAATTCCCGGTGATGTTATTATGAAACTAGAATATATTCCGCAGATTCTGAAAGTTATTGCGATAGTTAGACTCCTTTAGTTGCTTGGGAATCGTCGTTTGAAGATGGGCATGTGAAACTGCGAAAAAAATTTTGAGAGCGTAGGACGGCTGCCGAAAGTCTGCGTAAAAACGCCCCCCGGGCCTAAAGTTTCACCGTGCAAAATTCCCGGTGATGTTATTATGAAACTAGAATATATTCCGCAGATTCTGAAAGTTATTGCGATCGTTAGACTCTTTTAGTTGCTTGGGAATCGTCGTTTGAAGATGGGCATGTGAAACTGCGAAAAAAAATTTGAGAGCGTAGGACGGCTGCCGAAAGTCTGCGTAAAAACGCCCCCCGGGCCTAAAGTTTCACCGTGCAAAATTCCCGGTGATTTTATTATGAAACTAGAATATATTCCGCAGATTCTGAAAGTTATTGCGATAGTTAGACTCTTTAAGTTGCTTGGGAATCGTCGTTTGAAGATGGGCATGTGAAACTGCGAAAAAAAATTTTAGAGCGTAGGACGGCTGCCGAAAGTCTGCGTAAAAACGCCCCCCGGGCCTAAAGTTTCACCGTGCAAAATTCCCGGTGATGTTATTTTGAAACTAGAATATATTCCGCAGATTCTGAAAGTTATTGCGATAGTTAGACTCTTTTAGTTGCTTGGGAATCGTCGTTTGAAGATGGGCATGTGAAACTGCGAAAAAAAATTTGAGAGCGTAGGACGGCTGCCGAAAGTCTGCGTAAAAACGCCCCCCGGGCCTAAAGTTTCACCGTGCAAAATTCCCGGTGATGTTATTATGAAACTAGAATATATTCCGCAGATTCTGAAAGTTATTGCGATAGTTAGACTCTTTAAGTTGCTTGGGAATCGTCGTTTGAAGATGGGCATGTGAAACTGCGAAAAAAAATTTGAGAGCGTAGGACGGCTGCCGAAAGTCTGCGTAAAAACGCCCCCCGGGCCTAAAGTTTCACCGTGCAAAATTCCCGGTGATGTTATTATGAAACTAGAATAGGTTCCGCAGATTCTGAAAGTTATTGCGATAGTTAGACTCTTTTAGTTGCTTGGGAATCGTCGTTTGAAGATGGGCATGTGAAACTGCGAAAAAAATTTTGAGAGCGTAGGACGGCTGCCGAAAGTCTGCGTAAAAACGCCCCCCGGGCCTAAAGTTTCACCGTGCAAAATTCCCGGTGATGTTATTATGAAACTAGAATATATTCCGCAGATTCTGAAAGTTATTGCGATAGTTAGACTCTTTTAGTTGCTTGGGAATCGTCGTTTGAAGATGGGCATGTGAAACTGCGAAAAAAAATTTGAGAGCGTAGGACGGCTGCCGAAAGTCTGCGTAAAAACGCCCCCCGGGCCAAAAGTTTCACCGTGCAAAATTCCCGGTGATGTTATTATGAAACTAGAATATATTCCGCAGATTCTGAAAGTTATTGCGATAGTTAGACTCTTTTAGTTGCTTGGGAATCGTCGTTTGAAGATGGGCATGTGAAACGGCGAAAAAAATTTTGAGAGCGTAGGACGGCTGCCGAAAGTCTGCGTAAAAACGCCCCCCGGGCCTAAAGTTTCACCGTGCAAAATTCCCGGTGATGTTATTATGAAACTAGAATATATTCCGCAGATTCTGAAAGATATTGCGATAGTTAGACTCTTTTAGTTGCTTGGGAATCGTCGTTTGAAGATGGGCATGTGAAACTGCGAAAAAAAATTTGAGAGCGTAGGACGGCTGCCGAAAGTCTGCGTAAAAAGGCCCCCCGGGCCTAAAGTTTCACCGTGCAAAATTCCCGGTGATGTTATTATGAAACTAGAATATATTCCGCAGATTCTGAAAGTTATTGCGATAGTTAGACTCTTTTAGTTGCTTGGGAATCGTCGTTTGAAGATGGGCATGTGAAACTGCGAAAAAAAATTTGAGAGCGTAGGACGGCTGCCGAAAGTCTGCGTAAAAACGCCCCCCGGGCCTAAAGTTTCACCGTGCAAAATTCCCGGTGATGTTATTATGAAACTAGAATATATTCCGCAGATTCTGAAAGTTATTGCGATAGTTAGACTCTTTTAGTTGCTTGGGAATCGTCGTTTGAAGATGGGCATGTGAAACTGCGAAAAAAATTTTGAGAGCGTAGGACGGCTGCCGAAAGTCTGCGTAAAAACGCCCCCCGGGCCTAAAGTTTCACCGTGCAAAATTCCCGGTGATGTTATTATGAAACTAGAATATGTTCCGCAGATTCTGAAAGTTATTGCGATAGTTAGACTCTTTTAGTTGCTTGGGAATCGTCGTTTGAAGATGGGCATGTGAAACTGCGAAAAAAAATTTGAGAGCGTAGGACGGCTGCCGAAAGTCTGCGTAAAAACGCCCCCCGGGCCTAAAGTTTCGCCGTGCAAAATTCCCGGTGATGTTATTATGAAACTAGAATATATTCCGCAGATTCTGAAAGTTATTGCGATAGTTAGACTCTTTTAGTTGCTTGGGAATCGTCGTTTGAAGATGGGCATGTGAAACTGCGAAAAAAAATTTGAGAGCGTAGGACGGCTGCCGAAAGTCTGCGTAAAAACGCCCCCTGGGCCTAAAGTTTCACCGTGCAAAATTCCCGGTGATGTTATTATGAAACTAGAATATATTCCGCAGATTCTGAAAGTTATTGCGATAGTTAGACTCTTTTAGTTGCTTGGGAATCGTCGTTTGAAGATGGGCATGTGAAACTGCGAAAAAAATTTTGAGAGCGTAGGACGGCTGCCGAAAGTCTGCGTAAAAACGCCCCCCGGGCCTAAAGTTTCACCGTGCAAAATTCCCGGTGATGTTATTATGAAACTAGAATATATTCCGCAGATTCTGAAAGTTATTGCGATAGTTAGACTCTTTTAGTTGCTTGGGAATCGTCGTTTGAAGATGGGCATGTGAAACTGCGAAAAAAAATTTGAGAGCGTAGGACGGCTGCCGAAAGTCTGCGTAAAAACGCCCCCCGGGCCTAAAGTTTCACCGTGCAAAATTCCCGGTGATGTTATTATGAAACTAGAATATATTCCGCAGATTCTGAAAGTTATTGCGATAGTTAGACTCTTTTAGTTGCTTGGGAATCGTCGTTTGAAGATGGGCATGTGAAACTGCGAAAAAAATTTTGAGAGCGTAGGACGGCTGCCGAAAGTCTGCGTAGAAACGCCCCCCGGGCCTAAAGTTTCACCGTGCAAAATTCCCGGTGATGTTATTATGAAACTAGAATATATTCCGCAGATTCTGAAAGTTATTGCGATAGTTAGACTCTTTTAGTTGCTTGGGAATCGTCGTTTGAAGATGGGCATGTGAAACTGCGAAAAAAAATTTGAGAGCGTAGGACGGCTGCCGAAAGTCTGCGTAAAAACGCCCCCCGGGCCTAAAGTTTCACCGTGCAAAATTCCCGGTGATGTTATTATGAAACTAGAATATATTCCGCAGATTCTGAAAGTTATTGCGATAGTTAGACTCTTTTAGTTGCTTGGGAATCCTCGTTTGAAGATGGGCATGTGAAACTGCGAAAAAAAATTTGAGAGCGTAGGACGGCTGCCGAAAGTCTGCGTAAAAACGCCCCCCGGGCTTAAAGTTTCACCGTGCAAAATTCCCGGTGATGTTATTATGAAACTAGAATATATTCCGCAGATTCTGAAAGTTATTGCGATAGTTAGACTCCTTTAGTTGCTTGGGAATCGTCGTTTGAAGATGGGCATGTGAAACTGCGAAAAAAATTTTGAGAGCGTAGGACGGCTGCCGAAAGTCTGCGTAAAAACGCCCCCCGGGCCTAAAGTTTCACCGTGCAAAATTCCCGGTGATGTTATTATGAAACTAGAATATATTCCGCAGATTCTGAAAGTTATTGCGATCGTTAGACTCTTCTAGTTGCTTGGGAATCGTCGTTTGAAGATGGGCATGTGAAACTGCGAAAAAAAATTTGAGAGCGTAGGACGGCTGCCGAAAGTCTGCGTAAAAACGCCCCCCGGGCCTAAAGTTTCACCGTGCAAAATTCCCGGTGATTTTATTATGAAACTAGAATATATTCCGCAGATTCTGAAAGTTATTGCGATAGTTAGACTCTTTAAGTTGCTTGGGAATCGTCGTTTGAAGATGGGCATGTGAAACTGCGAAAAAAAATTTTAGAGCGTAGGACGGCTGCCGAAAGTCTGCGTAAAAACGCCCCCCGGGCCTAAAGTTTCACCGTGCAAAATTCCCGGTGATGTTATTTTGAAACTAGAATATATTCCGCAGATTCTGAAAGTTATTGCGATAGTTAGACTCTTTTAGTTGCTTGGGAATCGTCGTTTGAAGATGGGCATGTGAAACTGCGAAAAAAAATTTGAGAGCGTAGGACGGCTGCCGAAAGTCTGCGTAAAAACGCCCCCCGGGCCTAAAGTTTCACCGTGCAAAATTCCCGGTGATGTTATTATGAAACTAGAATATATTCCGCAGATTCTGAAAGTTATTGCGATAGTTAGACTCTTTAAGTTGCTTGGGAATCGTCGTTTGAAGATGGGCATGTGAAACTGCGAAAAAAAATTTGAGAGCGTAGGACGGCTGCCGAAAGTCTGCGTAAAAACGCCCCCCGGGCCTAAAGTTTCACCGTGCAAAATTCCCGGTGATGTTATTATGAAACTAGAATAGGTTCCGCAGATTCTGAAAGTTATTGCGATAGTTAGACTCTTTTAGTTGCTTGGGAATCGTCGTTTGAAGATGGGCATGTGAAACTGCGAAAAAAATTTTGAGAGCGTAGGACGGCTGCCGAAAGTCTGCGTAAAAACGCCCCCCGGGCCTAAAGTTTCACCGTGCAAAATTCCCGGTGATGTTATTATGAAACTAGAATATATTCCGCAGATTCTGAAAGTTATTGCGATAGTTAGACTCTTTTAGTTGCTTGGGAATCGTCGTTTGAAGATGGGCATGTGAAACTGCGAAAAAAAATTTGAGAGCGTAGGACGGCTGCCGAAAGTCTGCGTAAAAACGCCCCCCGGGCCAAAAGTTTCACCGTGCAAAATTCCCGGTGATGTTATTATGAAACTAGAATATATTCCGCAGATTCTGAAAGTTATTGCGATAGTTAGACTCTTTTAGTTGCTTGGGAATCGTCGTTTGAAGATGGGCATGTGAAACGGCGAAAAAAATTTTGAGAGCGTAGGACGGCTGCCGAAAGTCTGCGTAAAAACGCCCCCCGGGCCTAAAGTTTCACCGTGCAAAATTCCCGGTGATGTTATTATGAAACTAGAATATATTCCGCAGATTCTGAAAGATATTGCGATAGTTAGACTCTTTTAGTTGCTTGGGAATCGTCGTTTGAAGATGGGCATGTGAAACTGCGAAAAAAAATTTGAGAGCGTAGGACGGCTGCCGAAAGTCTGCGTAAAAACGCCCCCCGGGCCTAAAGTTTCACCGTGCAAAATTCCCGGTGATGTTATTATGAAACTAGAATATATTCCGCAGATTCTGAAAGTTATTGCGATAGTTAGACTCTTTTAGTTGCTTGGGAATCGTCGTTTGAAGATGGGCATGTGAAACTGCGAAAAAAAATTTGAGAGCGTAGGACGGCTGCCGAAAGTCTGCGTAAAAACGCCCCCCGGGCCTAAAGTTTCACCGTGCAAAATTCCCGGTGATGTTATTATGAAACTAGAATATATTCCGCAGATTCTGAAAGTTATTGCGATAGTTAGACTCTTTTAGTTGCTTGGGAATCGTCGTTTGAAGATGGGCATGTGAAACTGCGAAAAAAATTTTGAGAGCGTAGGACGGCTGCCGAAAGTCTGCGTAAAAACGCCCCCCGGGCCTAAAGTTTCACCGTGCAAAATTCCCGGTGATGTTATTATGAAACTAGAATATGTTCCGCAGATTCTGAAAGTTATTGCGATAGTTAGACTCTTTTAGTTGCTTGGGAATCGTCGTTTGAAGATGGGCATGTGAAACTGCGAAAAAAAATTTGAGAGCGTAGGACGGCTGCCGAAAGTCTGCGTAAAAACGCCCCCCGGGCCTAAAGTTTCGCCGTGCAAAATTCCCGGTGATGTTATTATGAAACTAGAATATATTCCGCAGATTCTGAAAGTTATTGCGATAGTTAGACTCTTTTAGTTGCTTGGGAATCGTCGTTTGAAGATGGGCATGTGAAACTGCGAAAAAAAATTTGAGAGCGTAGGACGGCTGCCGAAAGTCTGCGTAAAAACGCCCCCTGGGCCTAAAGTTTCACCGTGCAAAATTCCCGGTGATGTTATTATGAAACTAGAATATATTCCGCAGATTCTGAAAGTTATTGCGATAGTTAGACTCTTTTAGTTGCTTGGGAATCGTCGTTTGAAGATGGGCATGTGAAACTGCGAAAAAAATTTTGAGAGCGTAGGACGGCTGCCGAAAGTCTGCGGAAAAACGCCCCCCGGGCCTAAAGTTTCACCGTGCAAAATTCCCGGTGATGTTATTATGAAACTAGAATATATTCCGCAGATTCTGAAAGTTATTGCGATAGTTAGACTCTTTTAGTTGCTTGGGAATCGTCGTTTGAAGATGGGCATGTGAAACTGCGAAAAAAAATTTGAGAGCGTAGGACGGCTGCCGAAAGTCTGCGTAAAAACGCCCCCCGGGCCTAAAGTTTCACCGTGCAAAATTCCCGGTGATGTTATTATGAAACTAGAATATATTCCGCAGATTCTGAAAGTTATTGCGATAGTTAGACTCTTTTAGTTGCTTGGGAATCGTCGTTTGAAGATGGGCATGTGAAACTGCGAAAAAAATTTTGAGAGCGTAGGACGGCTGCCGAAAGTCTGCGTAGAAACGCCCCCCGGGCCTAAAGTTTCACCGTGCAAAATTCCCGGTGATGTTATTATGAAACTAGAATATATTCCGCAGATTCTGAAAGTTATTGCGATAGTTAGACTCTTTTAGTTGCTTGGGAATCGTCGTTTGAAGATGGGCATGTGAAACTGCGAAAAAAAATTTGAGAGCGTAGGACGGCTGCCGAAAGTCTGCGTAAAAACGCCCCCCGGGCCTAAAGTTTCACCGTGCAAAATTCCCGGTGATGTTATTATGAAACTAGAATATATTCCGCAGATTCTGAAAGTTATTGCGATAGTTAGACTCTTTTAGTTGCTTGGGAATCGTCGTTTGAAGATGGGCATGTGTAACTGCGAAAAAAAATTTGAGAGCGTAGGACGGCTGCCGAAAGTCTGCGTAAAAACGCCCCCCGGGCCTAAAGTTTCACCGTGCAAAATTCCCGGTGATGTTATTATGAAACTAGAATATATTCCGCAGATTCTGAAAGTTATTGCGATAGTTAGACTCTTTTAGTTGCTTGGGAATCGTCGTTTGAAGATGGGCATGTGAAACTGCGAAAAAAATTTTGAGAGCGTAGGACGGCTGCCGAAAGTCTGCGTAAAAACGCCCCTCGGGCCTAAAGTTTCACCGTGCAAAATTCCCGGTGATGTTATTATGAAACTAGAATATATTCCGCAGATTCTGAAAGTTATTGCGATAGTTAGACTCTTTTAGTTGCTTGGGAATCGTCGTTTGAAGATGGGCATGTGAAACTGCGAAAAAAAATTTGAGAGCGTAGGACGGCTGCCGAAAGTCTGCGTAAAAACGCCCCCCGGGCCTAAAGTTTCACCGTGCAAAAATCCCGGTGATGTTATTATGAAACTAGAATATATTCCGCAGATTCTGAAAGTTATTGCGATAGTTAGACTCTTTTAGTTGCTTGGGAATCGTCGTTTGAAGATGGGCATGTGAAACTGCGAAAAAAAATTTGAGAGCGTAGGTCGGCTGCCGAAAGTCTGCGTAAAAACGCCCTTCGGGCCTAAAGTTTCACCGTGCAAAATTCCCGGTGATGTTATTATGAAACTAGAATATATTCCGCAGATTCTGAAAGTTATTGCTATAGTTAGACTCCTTTAGTTGCTTGGGAATCGTCGTTTGAAGATGGGCATGTGAAACTGCGAAAAAAATTTTGAGAGCGTAGGACGGCTGCCGAAAGTCTGCGTAAAAACGCCCCCCGGGCCTAAAGTTTCACCGTGCAAAATTCCCGGTGATGTTATTATGAAACTAGAATATATTCCGCAGATTCTGAAAGTTATTGCGATAGTTAGACTCTTTTAGTTGCTTGGGAATCGTCGTTTGAAGATGGGCATGTGAAACTGCGAAAAAAATTTTGAGAGCGTAGGACGGCTGCCGAAAGTCTGCGTAAAAACGCCCCCCGGGCCTAAAGTTTCACCGTGCAAAATTCCCGGTGATGTTATTATGAAACTAGAATATATTCCGCAGATTCTGAAAGTTATTGCGATAGTTAGACTCTTTTAGTTGCTTGGGAATCCTCATTTGAAGATGGGCATGTGAAACTGCGAAAAAAAATTTGAGAGCGTAGGACGGCTGCCGAAAGTCTGCGTAAAAACGCCCCCCGGGCCTAAAGTTTCACCGTGCAAAATTCCCGGTGATGTTATTATGAAACTAGAATATATTCCGCAGATTCTGAAAGTTATTGCGATAGTTAGACTCCTTTAGTTGCTTGGGAATCGTCGTTTGAAGATGGGCATGTGAAACTGCGAAAAAAATTTTGAGAGCGTAGGACGGCTGCCGAAAGTCTGCGTAAAAACGCCCCCCGGGCCTAAAGTTTCACCGTGCAAAATTCCCGGTGATGTTATTATGAAACTAGAATATATTCCGCAGATTCTGAAAGTTATTGCGATCGTTAGACTCTTTTAGTTGCTTGGGAATCGTCGTTTGAAGATGGGCATGTGAAACTGCGAAAAAAAATTTGAGAGCGTAGGACGGCTGCCGAAAGTCTGCGTAAAAACGCCCCCCGGGCCTAAAGTTTCACCGTGCAAAATTCCCGGTGATTTTATTATGAAACTAGAATATATTCCGCAGATTCTGAAAGTTATTGCGATAGTTAGACTCTTTAAGTTGCTTGGGAATCGTCGTTTGAAGATGGGCATGTGAAACTGCGAAAAAAAATTTGAGAGCGTAGGACGGCTGCCGAAAGTCTGCGTAAAAACGCCCCCCGGGCCTAAAGTTTCACCGTGCAAAATTCCCGGTGATGTTATTATGAAACTAGAATATATTCCGCAGATTCTGAAAGTTATTGCGATAGTTAGACTCTTTTAGTTGCTTGGGAATCGTCGTTTGAAGATGGGCATGTGAAACTGCGAAAAAAATTTTGAGAGCGTAGGACGGCTGCCGAAAGTCTGCGTAAAAACGCCCCCCGGGCCTAAAGTTTCACCGTGCAAAATTCCCGGTGATGTTATTATGAAACTAGAATATATTCCGCAGATTCTGAAAGTTATTGCGATAGTTAGACTCTTTTAGTTGCTTGGGAATCGTCGTTTGAAGATGGGCATGTGAAACTGCGAAAAAAAATTTGAGAGCGTAGGACGGCTGCCGAAAGTCTGCGTAAAAACGCCCCCCGGGCCTAAAGTTTCACCGTGCAAAATTCCCGGTGATGTTATTATGAAACTAGAATATATTCCGCAGATTCTGAAAGTTATTGCGATAGTTAGACTCTTTTAGTTGCTTGGGAATCGTTGTTTGAAGATGGGCATGTGAAACTGCGAAAAAAAATTTGAGAGCGTAGGACGGCTGCCGAAAGTCTGCGTAAAAACGCCCCCCGGGCCTAAAGTTTCACCGTGCAAAATTCCCGGTGATGTTATTATGAAACTAGAATATATTCCGCAGATTCTGAAAGTTATTGCGATCGTTAGACTCTTTTAGTTGCTTGGGAATCGTCGTTTGAAGATGGGCATGTGAAACTGCGAAAAAAAATTTGAGAGCGTAGGACGGCTGCCGAAAGTCTGCGTAAAAACGCCCCCCGGGCCTAAAGTTTCACCGTGCAAAATTCCCGGTGATGTTATTATGAAACTAGAATATATTCCGCAGATTCTGAAAGTTATTGCGATAGTTAGACTCTTTTAGTTGCTTGGGAATCGTCGTTTGAAGATGGGCATGTGAAACTGCGAAAAAAAATTTGAGAGCGTAGGACGGCTGCCGAAAGTCTGCGTAAAAACGCCTCCCGGGCCTAAAGTTTCACCGTGCAAAATTCCCGGTGATGTTATTATGAAACTAGAATATATTCCGCAGATTCTGAAAGTTATTGCGATAGTTAGACTCTTTTAGTTGCTTGGGAATCGTCGTTTGAAGATGGGCATGTGAAACTGCGAAAAAAAATTTGAGAGCGTAGGACGGCTGCCGAAAGTCTGCGTAAAAACGCCCCCCGGGCCTAAAGTTTCACCGTGCAAAATTCCCGGTGATGTTATTATGAAACTAGAATATATTCCGCAGATTCTGAAAGTTATTGCGATAGTTAGACTCTTTTAGTTGCTTGGGAATCGTCGTTTGAAGATGGGCATGTGAAACTGCGAAAAAAAATTTGAGAGCGTAGGACGGCTGCCGAAAGTCTGCGTAAAAACGCCCCCCGGGCCTAAAGTTTCACCGTGCAAAATTCCCGGTGATGTTATTATGAAACTAGAATATATTCCGCAGATTCTGAAAGTTATTGCGATAGTTAGACTCTTTTAGTTGCTTGGGAATCGTCGTTTGAAGATGGGCATGTGAAACTGCGAAAAAAAATTTGAGAGCGTAGGACGGCTGCCGAAAGTCTGCGTAAAAACGCCCCCCGGGCCTAAAGTTTCACCGTGCAAAATTCCCGGTGATGTTATTTTGAAACTAGAATAGGTTCCGCAGATTCTGAAAGTTATTTCGATAGTTAGACTCCTTTAGTTGCTTGGGAATCGTCGTTTGAAGATGGGCATGTGAAACTGCGAAAAAAATTTTGAGAGCGTAGGACGGCTGCCGAAAGTCTGCGTAAAAACGCCCCCCGGGCCTAAAGTTTCACCGTGCAAAATTCCCGGTGATGTTATTATGAAACTAGAATATATTCCGCAGATTCTGAAAGTTATTGCGATAGTTAGACTCTTTTAGTTGCTTGGGAATCGTCGTTTGAAGATGGGCATGTGAAACTGCGAAAAAAAATTTGAGAGCGTAGGACGGCTGCCGAAAGTCTGCGTAAAAACGCCCCCCGGGCCTAAAGTTTCACCGTGCAAAATTCCCGGTGATGTTATTATGAAACTAGAATATATTCCGCAGATTCTGAAAGTTATTGCGATAGTTAGACTCTTTTAGTTGCTTGGGAATCGTCGTTTGAAGATGGGCATGTGAAACTGCGAAAAAAAATTTGAGAGCGTAGGACGGCTGCCGAAAGTCTGCGTAAAAACGCCCCCCGGGCCTAAAGTTTCACCGTGCAAAATTCCCGGTGATGTTATTATGAAACTAGAATATATTCCGCAGATTCTGAAAGTTATTGCGATAGTTAGACTCTTTTAGTTGCTTGGGAATCGTCGTTTGAAGATGGGCATGTGAAACTGCGAAAAAAAATTTGAGAGCGTAGGTCGGCTGCCGAAAGTCTGCGTAAAAACGCCCTTCGGGCCTAAAGTTTCACCGTGCAAAATTCCCGGTGATGTTATTATGAAACTAGAATATATTCCGCAGATTCTGAAAGTTATTGCGATAGTTAGACTCCTTTAGTTGCTTGGGAATCGTCGTTTGAAGATGGGCATGTGAAACTGCGAAAAAAATTTTGAGAGCGTAGGACGGCTGCCGAAAGTCTGCGTAAAAACGCCCCCCGGGCCTAAAGTTTCACCGTGCAAATTCCCGGTGATGTTATTATGAAACTAGAATATATTCCGCAGATTCTGAAAGTTATTGCGATAGTTAGACTCTTTTAGTTGCTTGGGAATCGTCGTTTGAAGATGGGCATGTGAAACTGCGAAAAAAATTTTGAGAGCGTAGGACGGCTGCCGAAAGTCTGCGTAAAAACGCCCCCCGGGCCTAAAGTTTCACCGTGCAAAATTCCCGGTGATGTTATTATGAAACTAGAATATATTCCGCAGATTCTGAAAGTTATTGCGATAGTTAGACTCTTTTAGTTGCTTGGGAATCCTCGTTTGAAGATGGGCATGTGAAACTGCGAAAAAAAATTTGAGAGCGTAGGACGGCTGCCGAAAGTCTGCGTAAAAACGCCCCCCGGGCTTAAAGTTTCACCGTGCAAAATTCCCGGTGATGTTATTATGAAACTAGAATATATTCCGCAGATTCTGAAAGTTATTGCGATAGTTAGACTCCTTTAGTTTCTTGGGAATCGTCGTTTGAAGATGGGCATGTGAAACTGCGAAAAAAATTTTGAGAGCGTAGGACGGCTGCCGAAAGTCTGCGTAAAAACGCCCCCCGGGCCTAAAGTTTCACCGTGCAAAATTCCCGGTGATGTTATTATGAAACTAGAATATATTCCGCAGATTCTGAAAGTTATTGCGATCGTTAGACTCTTTTAGTTGCTTGGGAATCGTCGTTTGAAGATGGGCATGTGAAACTGCGAAAAAAAATTTGAGAGCGTAGGACGGCTGCCGAAAGTCTGCGTAAAAACGCCCCCCGGGCCTAAAGTTTCACCGTGCAAAATTCCCGGTGATTTTATTATGAAACTAGAATATATTCCGCAGATTCTGAAAGTTATTGCGATAGTTAGACTCTTTAAGTTGCTTGGGAATCGTCGTTTGAAGATGGGCATGTGAAACTGCGAAAAAAAATTTTAGAGCGTAGGACGGCTGCCGAAAGTCTGCGTAAAAACGCCCCCCGGGCCTAAAGTTTCACCGTGCAAAATTCCCGGTGATGTTATTTTGAAACTAGAATATATTCCGCAGATTCTGAAAGTTATTGCGATAGTTAGACTCTTTTAGTTGCTTGGGAATCGTCGTTTGAAGATGGGCATGTGAAACTGCGAAAAAAAATTTGAAAGCGTAGGACGGCTGCCGAAAGTCTGCGTAAAAACGCCCCCCGGGCCTAAAGTTTCACCGTGCAAAATTCCCGGTGATGTTATTATGAAACTAGAATATATTCCGCAGATTCTGAAAGTTATTGCGATAGTTAGACTCTTTAAGTTGCTTGGGAATCGTCGTTTGAAGATGGGCATGTGAAACTGCGAAAAAAAATTTGAGAGCGTAGGACGGCTGCCGAAAGTCTGCGTAAAAACGCCCCCCGGGCCTAAAGTTTCACCGTGCAAAATTCCCGGTGATGTTATTATGAAACTAGAATAGGTTCCGCAGATTCTGAAAGTTATTGCGATAGTTAGACTCTTTTAGTTGCTTGGGAATCGTCGTTTGAAGATGGGCATGTGAAACTGCGAAAAAAATTTTGAGAGCGTAGGACGGCTGCCGAAAGTCTGCGTAAAAACGCCCCCCGGGCCTAAAGTTTCACCGTGCAAAATTCCCGGTGATGTTATTATGAAACTAGAATATATTCCGCAGATTCTGAAAGTTATTGCGATAGTTAGACTCTTTTAGTTGCTTGGGAATCGTCGTTTGAAGATGGGCATGTGAAACTGCGAAAAAAAATTTGAGAGCGTAGGACGGCTGCCGAAAGTCTGCGTAAAAACGCCCCCCGGGCCAAAAGTTTCACCGTGCAAAATTCCCGGTGATGTTATTATGAAACTAGAATATATTCCGCAGATTCTGAAAGTTATTGCGATAGTTAGACTCTTTTAGTTGCTTGGGAATCGTCGTTTGAAGATGGGCATGTGAAACGGCGAAAAAAATTTTGAGAGCGTAGGACGGCTGCCGAAAGTCTGCGTAAAAACGCCCCCCGGGCCTAAAGTTTCACCGTGCAAAATTCCCGGTGATGTTATTATGAAACTAGAATATATTCCGCAGATTCTGAAAGATATTGCGATAGTTAGACTCTTTTAGTTGCTTGGGAATCGTCGTTTGAAGATGGGCATGTGAAACTGCGAAAAAAAATTTGAGAGCGTAGGACGGCTGCCGAAAGTCTGCGTAAAAACGCCCCCCGGGCCTAAAGTTTCACCGTGCAAAATTCCCGGTGATGTTATTATGAAACTAGAATATATTCCGCAGATTCTGAAAGTTATTGCGATAGTTAGACTCTTTTACTTGCTTGGGAATCGTCGTTTGAAGATGGGCATGTGAAACTGCGAAAAAAAATTTGAGAGCGTAGGACGGCTGCCGAAAGTCTGCGTAAAAACGCCCCCCGGGCCTAAAGTTTCACCGTGCAAAATTCCCGGTGATGTTATTATGAAACTAGAATATATTCCGCAGATTCTGAAAGTTATTGCGATAGTTAGACTCTTTTAGTTGCTTGGGAATCGTCGTTTGAAGATGGGCATGTGAAACTGCGAAAAAAATTTTGAGAGCGTAGGACGGCTGCCGAAAGTCTGCGTAAAAACGCCCACCGGGCCTAAAGTTTCACCGTGCAAAATTCCCGGTGATGTTATTATGAAACTAGAATATATTCCGCAGATTCTGAAAGTTATTGCGATAGTTAGACTCTTTTAGTTGCTTATGAATCGTCGTTTGAAGATGGGCATGTGAAACTGCGAAAAAAAATTTGAGAGCGTAGGACGGCTGCCGAAAGTCTGCGTAAAAACGCCCCCCGGGCCTAAAGTTTCACCGTGCAAAATTCCCGGTGATGTTATTATGAAACTAGAATATATTCCGCAGATTCTGAAAGTTATTGCGATAGTTAGACTCTTTTAGTTGCTTGGGAATCGTCGTTTGAAGATGGGCATGTGAAACTGCGAAAAAAAATTTGAGAGCGTAGGTCGGCTGCCGAAAGTCTGCGTAAAAACGCCCTTCGGGCCTAAAGTTTCACCGTGCAAAATTCCCGGTGATGTTATTATGAAACTAGAATATATTCCGCAGATTCTGAAAGTTATTGCGATAGTTAGACTCCTTTAGTTGCTTGGGAATCGTCGTTTGAAGATGGGCATGTGAAACTGCGAAAAAAATTTTGAGAGCGTAGGACGGCTGCCGAAAGTCTGCGTAAAAACGCCCCCCGGGCCTAAAGTTTCACCGTGCAAAATTCCCGGTGATGTTATTATGAAACTAGAATATATTCCGCAGATTCTGAAAGTTATTGCGATAGTTAGACTCTTTTAGTTGCTTGGGAATCGTCGTTTGAAGATGGGCATGTGAAACTGCGAAAAAAATTTTGAGAGCGTAGGACGGCTGCCGAAAGTCTGCGTAAAAACGCCCCCCGGGCCTAAAGTTTCACCGTGCAAAATTCCCGGTGATGTTATTATGAAACTAGAATATATTCCGCAGATTCTGAAAGTTATTGCGATAGTTAGACTCTTTTAGTTGCTTGGGAATCCTCGTTTGAAGATGGGCATGTGAAACTGCGAAAAAAAATTTGAGAGCGTAGGACGGCTGCCGAAAGTCTGCGTAAAAACGCCCCCCGGGCCTAAAGTTTCACCGTGCAAAATTCCCGGTGATGTTATTATGAAACTAGAATATATTCCGCAGATTCTGAAAGTTATTGCGATAGTTAGACTCCTTTAGTTGCTTGGGAATCGTCGTTTGAAGATGGGCATGTGAAACTGCGAAAAAAATTTTGAGAGCGTAGGACGGCTGCCGAAAGTCTGCGTAAAAACGCCCCCCGGGCCTAAAGTTTCACCGTGCAAAATTCCCGGTGATGTTATTATGAAACTAGAATATATTCCGCAGATTCTGAAAGTTATTGCGATCGTTAGACTCTTTTAGTTGCTTGGGAATCGTCGTTTGAAGATGGGCATGTGAAACTGCGAAAAAAAATTTGAGAGCGTAGGACGGCTGCCGAAAGTCTGCGTAAAAACGCCCCCCGGGCCTAAAGTTTCACCGTGCAAAATTCCCGGTGATTTTATTATGAAACTAGAATATATTCCGCAGATTCTGAAAGTTATTGCGATAGTTAGACTCTTTAAGTTGCTTGGGAATCGTCGTTTGAAGATGGGCATGTGAAACTGCGAAAAAAAATTTGAGAGCGTAGGACGGCTGCCGAAAGTCTGCGTAAAAACGCCCCCCGGGCCTAAAGTTTCACCGTGCAAAATTCCCGGTGATGTTATTTTGAAACTAGAATATATTCCGCAGATTCTGAAAGTTATTGCGATAGTTAGACTCTTTTAGTTGCTTGGGAATCGTCGTTTGAAGATGGGCATGTGAAACTGCGAAAAAAATTTTGAGAGCGTAGGACGGCTGCCGAAAGTCTGCGTAAAAACGCCCCCCGGGCCTAAAGTTTCACCGTGCAAAATTCCCGGTGATGTTATTATGAAACTAGAATATATTCCGCAGATTCTGAAAGTTATTGCGATAGTTAGACTCTTTAAGTTGCTTGGGAATCGTCGTTTGAAGATGGGCATGTGAAACTGCGAAAAAAAATTTGAGAGCGTAGGACGGCTGCCGAAAGTCTGCGTAAAAACGCCCTCCGGGCCTAAAGTTTCACCGTGCAAAATTCCCGGTGATGTTATTATGAAACTAGAATATATTCCGCAGATTCTGAAAGTTATTGCGATAGTTAGACTCTTTTAGTTGCTTGGGAATCGTCGTTTGAAGATGGGCATGTGAAACTGCGAAAAAAAATTTGAGAGCGTAGGACGGCTGCCGAAAGTCTGCGTAAAAACGCCCCCCGGGCCTAAAGTTTCACCGTGCAAAATTCCCGGTGATGTTATTATGAAACTAGAATATATTCCGCAGATTCTGAAAGTTATTGCGATAGTTAGACTCTTTTAGTTGCTTGGGAATCGTCGTTTGAAGATGGGCATGTGAAACTGCGAAAAAAAATTTGAGAGCGTAGGTCGGCTGCCGAAAGTCTGCGTAAAAACGCCCTTCGGGCCTAAAGTTTCACCGTGCAAAATTCCTGGTGATGTTATTATGAAACTAGAATATATTCCGCAGATTCTGAAAGTTATTGCGATAGTTAGACTCCTTTAGTTGCTTGGGAATCGTCGTTTGAAGATGGGCATGTGAAACTGCGAAAAAAATTTTGAGAGCGTAGGACGGCTGCCGAAAGTCTGCGTAAAAACGCCCCCCGGGCCTAAAGTTTCACCGTGCAAAATTCCCGGTGATGTTATTATGAAACTAGAATATATTCCGCAGATTCTGAAAGTTATTGCGATAGTTAGACTCTTTTAGTTGCTTGGGAATCGTCGTTTGAAGATGGGCATGTGAAACTGCGAAAAAAATTTTGAGAGCGTAGGACGGCTGCCGAAAGTCTGCGTAAAAACGCCCCCCGGGCCTAAAGTTTCACCGTGCAAAATTCCCGGTGATGTTATTATGAAACTAGAATATATTCCGCAGATTCTGAAAGTTATTGCGATAGTTAGACTCTTTTAGTTGCTTGGGAATCGTCGTTTGAAGATGGGCATGTGAAACTGCGAAAAAAATTTTGAGAGCGTAGGACGGCTGCCGAAAGTCTGCGTAAAAACGCCCCCCGGGCCTAAAGTTTCACCGTGCAAAATTCCCGGTGATGTTATTATGAAACTAGAATATATTCCGCAGATTCTGAAAGTTATTGCGATAGTTAGACTCTTTTAGTTGCTTGGGAATCGTCGTTTGAAGATGGGCATGTGAAACTGCGAAAAAAAATTTGAGAGCGTAGGACGGCTGCCGAAAGTCTGCGTAAAAACGCCCCCCGGGCCTAAAGTTTCACCGTGCAAAATTCCCGGTGATGTTATTATGAAACTAGAATATATTCCGCAGATTCTGAAAGTTATTGCGATAGTTAGACTCTTTTAGTTGCTTGGGAATCGTCGTTTGAAGATGGGCATGTGAAACTGCGAAAAAAAATTTGAGAGCGTAGGTCGGCTGCCGAAAGTCTGCGTAAAAACGCCCTTCGGGCCTAAAGTTTCACCGTGCAAAATTCCTGGTGATGTTATTATGAAACTAGAATATATTCCGCAGATTCTGAAAGTTATTGCGATAGTTAGACTCCTTTAGTTGCTTGGGAATCGTCGTTTGAAGATGGGCATGTGAAACTGCGAAAAAAATTTTGAGAGCGTAGGACGGCTGCCGAAAGTCTGCGTAAAAACGCCCCCCGGGCCTAAAGTTTCACCGTGCAAAATTCCCGGTGATGTTATTATTAAACTAGAATATATTCCGCAGATTCTGAAAGTTATTGCGATAGTTAGACTCTTTTAGTTGCTTGGGAATCGTCGTTTGAAGATGGGCATGTGAAACTGCGAAAAAAATTTGAGAGCGTAGGACGGCTGCCGAAAGTCTGCGTAAAAACGCCCCCCGGGCCTAAAGTTTCACCGTGCAAAATTCCCGGTGATGTTATTATGAAACTAGAATATATTCCGCAGATTCTGAAAGTTATTGCGATAGTTAGACTCTTTAAGTTGCTTGGGAATCGTCGTTTGAAGATGGGCATGTGAAACTGCGAAAAAAAATTTGAGAGCGTAGGACGGCTGCCGAAAGTCTGCGTAAAAACGCCCTCCGGGCCTAAAGTTTCACCGTGCAAAATTCCCGGTGATGTTATTATGAAACTAGAATATATTCCGCAGATTCTGAAAGTTATTGCGATAGTTAGACTCTTTTAGTTGCTTGGGAATCGTCGTTTGAAGATGGGCATGTGAAACTGCGAAAAAAAATTTGAGAGCGTAGGACGGCTGCCGAAAGTCTGCGTAAAAACGCCCCCCGGGTCTAAAGTTTCACCGTGCAAAATTCCCGGTGATGTTATTATGAAACTAGAATATATTCCGCAGATTCTGAAAGTTATTGCGATAGTTAGACTCTTTTAGTTGCTTGGGAATCGTCGTTTGAAGATGGGCATGTGAAACTGCGAAAAAAATTTTGAGAGCGTAGGACGGCTGCCGAAAGTCTGCGTAAAAACGCCCCCCGGGCCTAAAGTTTCACCGTGCAAAATTCCCGGTGATGTTATTATGAAACTAGAATATGTTCCGCAGATTCTGAAAGTTATTGCGATAGTTAGACTCTTTTAGTTGCTTGGGAATCGTCGTTTGAAGATGGGCATGTGAAACTGCGAAAAAAAATTTGAGAGCGTAGGACGGCTGCCGAAAGTCTGCGTAAAAACGCCCCCCGGGCCTAAAGTTTCGCCGTGCAAAATTCCCGGTGATGTTATTATGAAACTAGAATATATTCCGCAGATTCTGAAAGTTATTGCGATAGTTAGACTCTTTTAGTTGCTTGGGAATCGTCGTTTGAAGATGGGCATGTGAAACTGCGAAAAAAATTTTGAGAGCGTAGGACGGCTGCCGAAAGTCTGCGTAAAAACGCCCCCCGGGCCTAAAGTTTCACCGTGCAAAATTCCCGGTGATGTTATTATGAAACTAGAATATATTCCGCAGATTCTGAAAGTTATTGCGATAGTTAGACTCTTTTAGTTGCTTGGGAATCGTCGTTTGAAGATGGGCATGTGAAACTGCGAAAAAAATTTTGAGAGCGTAGGACGGCTGCCGAAAGTCTGCGTAAAAACGCCCCCCGGGCCTAAAGTTTCACCGTGCAAAATTCCCGGTGATGTTATTATGAAACTAGAATATATTCCGCAGATTCTGAAAGTTATTGCGATAGTTAGACTCTTTTAGTTGCTTGGGAATCGTCGTTTGAAGATGGGCATGTGAAACTGCGAAAAAAATTTTGAGAGCGTAGGACGGCTGCCGAAAGTCTGCGTAAAAACGCCCCCCGGGCCTAAAGTTTCACCGTGCAAAATTCCCGGTGATGTTATTATGAAACTAGAATATGTTCCGCTGATTCTGAAAGTTATTGCGATAGTTAGACTCTTTTAGTTGCTTGGGAATCGTCGTTTGAAGATGGGCATGTGAAACTGCGAAAAAAAATTTGAGAGCGTAGGACGGCTGCCGAAAGTCTGCGTAAAAACGCCCCCCGGGCCTAAAGTTTCGCCGTGCAAAATTCCCGGTGATGTTATTATGAAACTAGAATATATTCCGCAGATTCTGAAAGTTATTGCGATAGTTAGACTCTTTTAGTTGCTTGGGAATCGTCGTTTGAAGATGGGCATGTGAAACTGCGAAAAAAATTTTGAGAGCGTAGGACGGCTGCCGAAAGTCTGCGTAAAAACGCCCCCCGGGCCTAAAGTTTCACCGTGCAAAATTCCCGGTGATGTTATTATGAAACTAGAATATATTCCGCAGATTCTGAAAGTTATTGCGATAGTTAGACTCTTTTAGTTGCTTGGGAATCGTCGATTGAAGATGGGCATGTGAAACTGCGAAAAAAATTTTGAGAGCGTAGGACGGCTGCCGAAAGTCTGCGTAAAAACGCCCCCGGGCCTAAAGTTTCACCGTGCAAAATTCCCGGTGATGTTATTATGAAACTAGAATATATTCCGCAGATTCTGAAAGTTATTGCGATAGTTAGACTCTTTTAGTTGCTTGGGAATCGTCGTTTGAAGATGGGCATGTGAAACTGCGAAAAAAAATTTGAGAGCGTAGGACGGCTGCCGAAAGTCTGCGTAAAAACGCCCCCCGGGCCTAAAGTTTCACCGTGCAAAATTCCCGGTGATGTTATTATGAAACTAGAATATATTCCGCAGATTCTGAAAGTTATTGCGATAGTTAGACTCTTTAAGTTGCTTGGGAATCGTCGTTTGAAGATGGGCATGTGAAACTGCGAAAAAAAATTTGAGAGCGTAGGACGGCTGCCGAAAGTCTGCGTAAAAAGGCCCCCCGGGCCGAAAGTTTCACCGTGCAAAATTCCCGGTGATGTTATTATGAAACTAGAATATATTCCGCAGATTCTGAAAGTTATTGCGATAGTTAGACTCTTTTAGTTGCTTGGGAATCGTCGTTTGAAGATGGGCATGTGAAACTGCGAAAAAAAATTTGAGAGCGTAGGACGGCTGCCGAAAGTCTGCGTAAAAACGCCCCCCGGGCCTAAAGTTTCACCGTGCAAAATTCCCGGTGATGTTATTATGAAACTAGAATATATTCCGCAGATTCTGAAAGTTATTGCGATAGTTAGACTCTTTTAGTTGCTTGGGAATCGTCGTTTGAAGATGGGCATGTGAAACTGCGAAAAAAAATTTGAGAGCGTAGGACGGCTGCCGAAAGTCTGCGTAAAAACGCCCCCCGGGCCTAAAGTTTCACCGGGCAAAATTCCCGGTGATGTTATTATGAAACTAGAATATATTCCGCAGATTCTGAAAGTTATTGCGATAGTTAGACTCTTTTAGTTGCTTGGGAATCGTCGTTTGAAGATGGGCATGTGAAACTGCGAAAAAAATTTTGAGAGCGTAGGACGGCTGCCGAAAGTCTGCGTAAAAACGCCCCCCGGGCCTAAAGTTTCACCGTGCAAAATTCCCGGTGATGTTATTATGAAACTAGAATATATTCCGCAGATTCTGAAAGTTATTGCGATAGTTAGACTCTTTTAGTTGCTTGGGAATCGTCGTTTGAAGATGGGCATGTGAAACTGCGAAAAAAAATTTGAGAGCGTAGGACGGCTGCCGAAAGTCTGCGTAAAAACGCCCCCCGGGCCTAAAGTTTCACCGTGCAAAATTCCCGGTGATGTTATTTTGAAACTAGAATATATTCCGCAGATTCTGAAAGTTATTGCGATAGTTAGACTCTTTAAGTTGCTTGGGAATCGTCGTTTGAAGATGGGCATGTGAAACTGCGAAAAAAAATTTGAGAGCGTAGGACGGCTGCCGAAAGTCTGCGTAAAAACGCCCCCCGGGCCTAAAGTTTCACCGTGCAAAATTCCCGGTGATGTTATTATGAAACTAGAATATATTCCGCAGATTCTGAAAGTTATTGCGATAGTTAGACTCTTTTAGTTGCTTGGGAATCGTCGTTTGAAGATGGGCATGTGAAACTGCGAAAAAAATTTTGAGAGCGTAGGACGGCTGCCGAAAGTCTGCGTAAAAACGCCCCCCGGGCCTAAAGTTTCACCGTGCAAAATTCCCGGTGATGTTATTATGAAACTAGAATATATTCCGCAGATTCTGAAAGTTATTGCGATAGTTAGACTCTTTTAGTTGCTTGGGAATCGTCGTTTGAAGATGGGCATGTGAAACTGCGAAAAAAATTTTGAGAGCGTAGGACGGCTGCCGAAAGTCTGCGTAAAAACGCCCCCCGGGCCTAAAGTTTCACCGTGCAAAATTCCCGGTGATGTTATTATGAAACTAGAATATGTTCCGCAGATTCTGAAAGTTATTGCGATAGTTAGACTCTTTTAGTTGCTTGGGAATCGTCGTTTGAAGATGGGCATGTGAAACTGCGAAAAAAAATTTGAGAGCGTAGGACGGCTGCCGAAAGTCTGCGTAAAAACGCCCCCCGGGCCTAAAGTTTCACCGTGCAAAATTCCCGGTGATGTTATTATGAAACTAGAATATATTCCGCAGATTCTGAAAGTTATTGCGATAGTTAGACTCTTTTAGTTGCTTGGGAATCGTCGTTTGAAGATGGGCATGTGAAACTGCGAAAAAAAATTTGAGAGCGTAGGACGGCTGCCGAAAGTCTGCGTAAAAACGCCCCCTGGGCCTAAAGTTTCACCGTGCAAAATTCCCGGTGATGTTATTATGAAACTAGAATATATTCCGCAGATTCTGAAAGTTATTGCGATAGTTAGACTCTTTTAGTTGCTTGGGAATCGTCGTTTGAAGATGGGCATGTGAAACTGCGAAAAAAAATTTGAGAGCGTAGGACGGCTGCCGAAAGTCTGCGTAAAAACGCCCCCCGGGCCTAAAGTTTCACCGTGCAAAATTCCCGGTGATGTTATTATGAAACTAGAATATATTCCGCAGATTCTGAAAGTTATTGCGATAGTTAGACTCTTTTAGTTGCTTGGGAATCGTCGTTTGAAGATGGGCATGTGAAACGGCGAAAAAAAATTTGAGAGCGTAGGACGGCTGCCGAAAGTCTGCGTAAAAACGCCCCCCGGGCCTAAAGTTTCACCGTGCAAAATTCCCGGTGATGTTATTTTGAAACTAGAATATATTCCGAAGATTCTGAAAGTTATTGCGATAGTTAGACTCTTTTAGTTGCTTGGGAATCGTCGTTTGAAGATGGGCATGTGAAACTGCGAAAAAAAATTTGAGAGCGTAGGACGGCTGCCGAAAGTCTGCGTAAAAACGCCCCCCGGGCCTAAAGTTTCACCGTGCAAAATTCCCGGTGATGTTATTATGAAACTAGAATATATTCCGCAGATTCTGAAAGTTATTGCGATAGTTAGACTCTTTTAGTTGCTTGGGAATCGTCGTTTGAAGATGGGCATGTGAAACTGCGAAAAAAATTTTGAGAGCGTAGGACGGCTGCCGAAAGTCTGCGTAAAAACGCCCCCCGGGCCTAAAGTTTCACCGTGCAAAATTCCCGGTGATGTTATTATGAAACTAGAATATGTTCCGCAGATTCTGAAAGTTATTGCGATAGTTAGACTCTTTTAGTTGCTTGGGAATCGTCGTTTGAAGATGGGCATGTGAAACTGCGAAAAAAAATTTGAGAGCGTAGGACGGCTGCCGAAAGTCTGCGTAAAAACGCCCCCCGGGCCTAAAGTTTCGCCGTGCAAAATTCCCGGTGATGTTATTATGAAACTAGAATATATTCCGCAGATTCTGAAAGTTATTGCGATAGTTAGACTCTTTTAGTTGCTTGGGAATCGTCGTTTGAAGATGGGCATGTGAAACTGCGAAAAAAAATTTGAGAGCGTAGGACGGCTGCCGAAAGTCTGCGTAAAAACGCCCCCTGGGCCTAAAGTTTCACCGTGCAAAATTCCCGGTGATGTTATTATGAAACTAGAATATATTCCGCAGATTCTGAAAGTTATTGCGATAGTTAGACTCTTTTAGTTGCTTGGGAATCGTCGTTTGAAGATGGGCATGTGAAACTGCGAAAAAAATTTTGAGAGCGTAGGACGGCTGCCGAAAGTCTGCGTAAAAACGCCCCCCGGGCCTAAAGTTTCACCGTGCAAAATTCCCGGTGATGTTATTATGAAACTAGAATATATTCCGCAGATTCTGAAAGTTATTGCGATAGTTAGACTCTTTTAGTTGCTTGGGAATCGTCGTTTGAAGATGGGCATGTGAAACTGCGAAAAAAAATTTGAGAGCGTAGGACGGCTGCCGAAAGTCTGCGTAAAAACGCCCCCCGGGCCTAAAGTTTCACCGTGCAAAATTCCCGGTGATGTTATTATGAAACTAGAATATATTCCGCAGATTCTGAAAGTTATTGCGATAGTTAGACTCTTTTAGTTGCTTGGGAATCGTCGTTTGAAGATGGGCATGTGAAACGGCGAAAAAAATTTTGAGAGCGTAGGACGGCTGCCGAAAGTCTGCGTAAAAACGCCCCCCGGGCCTAAAGTTTCACCGTGCAAAATTCCCGGTGATGTTATTATGAAACTAGAATATATTCCGCAGATTCTGAAAGTTATTGCGATAGTTAGACTCTTTTAGTTGCTTGGGAATCGTCGTTTGAAGATGGGCATGTGAAACTGCGAAAAAAATTTTGAGAGCGTAGGACGGCTGCCGAAAGTCTGCGTAAAAACGCCCCCCGGGCCTAAAGTTTCACCGTGCAAAATTCCCGGTGATGTTATTATGAAACTAGAATATATTCCGCAGATTCTGAAAGTTATTGCGATCGTTAGACTCTTTTACTTGCTTGGGAATCGTCGTTTGAAGATGGGCATGTGAAACTGCGAAAAAAAATTTGAGAGCGTAGGACGGCTGCCGAAAGTCTGCGTAAAAACGCCCCCCGGGCCTAAAGTTTCACCGTGCAAAATTCCTGGTGATGTTATTATGAAACTAGAATATATTCCGCAGATTCTGAAAGTTATTGCGATAGTTAGACTCCTTTAGTTGCTTGGGAATCGTCGTTTGAAGATGGGCATGTGAAACTGCGAAAAAAATTTTGAGAGCGTAGGACGGCTGCCGAAAGTCTGCGTAAAAACGCCCCCCGGGCCTAAAGTTTCACCGTGCAAAATTCCCGGTGATGTTATTATGAAACTAGAATATATTCCGCAGATTCTGAAAGTTATTGCGATAGTTAGACTCTTTTAGTTGCTTGGGAATCGTCGTTTGAAGATGGGCATGTGAAACTGCGAAAAAAATTTTGAGAGCGTAGGACGGCTGCCGAAAGTCTGCGTAAAAACGCCCCCCGGGCCTAAAGTTTCACCGTGCAAAATTCCCGGTGATGTTATTATGAAACTAGAATATATTCCGCAGATTCTGAAAGTTATTGCGATAGTTAGACTCTTTTAGTTGCTTGGGAATCGTCGTTTGAAGATGGGCATGTGAAACTGCGAAAAAAAATTTGAGAGCGTAGGACGGCTGCCGAAAGTCTGCGTAAAAACGCCCCCCGGGCCTAAAGTTTCACCGTGCAAAATTCCCGGTGATGTTATTATGAAACTAGAATATATTCCGCAGATTCTGAAAGTTATTGCGATAGTTAGACTCTTTTAGTTGCTTGGGAATCGTCGTTTGAAGATGGGCATGTGAAACTGCGAAAAAAATTTTGAGAGCGTAGGACGGCTGCCGAAAGTCTGCGTAAAAACGCCCCCCGGGCCTAAAGTTTCACCGTGCAAAATTCCCGGTGATGTTATTATGAAACTAGAATATGTTCCGCAGATTCTGAAAGTTATTGCGATAGTTAGACTCTTTTAGTTGCTTGGGAATCGTCGTTTGAAGATGGGCATGTGAAACTGCGAAAAAAAATTTGAGAGCGTAGGACGGCTGCCGAAAGTCTGCGTAAAAACGCCCCCCGGGCCTAAAGTTTCGCCGTGCAAAATTCCCGGTGATGTTATTATGAAACTAGAATATATTCCGCAGATTCTGAAAGTTATTGCGATAGTTAGACTCTTTTAGTTGCTTGGGAATCGTCGTTTGAAGATGGGCATGTGAAACTGCGAAAAAAAATTTGAGAGCGTAGGACGGCTGCCGAAAGTCTGCGTAAAAACGCCCCCTGGGCCTAAAGTTTCACCGTGCAAAATTCCCGGTGATGTTATTATGAAACTAGAATATATTCCGCAGATTCTGAAAGTTATTGCGATAGTTAGACTCTTTTAGTTGCTTGGGAATCGTCGTTTGAAGATGGGCATGTGAAACTGCGAAAAAAAATTTGAGAGCGTAGGACGGCTGCCGAAAGTCTGCGTAAAAACGCCCCCCGGGCCTAAAGTTTCACCGTGCAAAATTCCCGGTGATGTTATTATGAAACGAGAATATATTCCACAGATTCTGAAAGTTATTGCGATAGTTAGACTCTTTTAGTTGCTTGGGAATCGTCGTTTGAAGATGGGCATGTGAAACTGCGAAAAAAATTTGAGAGCGTAGGACGGCTGCCGAAAGTCTGCGTAAAAACGCCCCCGGGCCTAAAGTTTCACCGTGCAAAATTCCCGGTGATGTTATTATGAAACTAGAATATATTCCGCAGATTCTGAAAGTTATTGCGATAGTTAGACTCTTTTAGTTGCTTGGGAATCGTCGTTTGAAGATGGGCATGTGAAACTGCGAAAAAAATTTTGAGAGCGTAGGACGGCTGCCGAAAGTCTGCGTAAAAACGCCCCCCGGGCCTAAAGTTTCACCGTGCAAAATTCCCGGTGATGTTATTATGAAACTAGAATATATTCCGCAGATTCTGAAAGTTATTGCGATAGTTAGACTCTTTTAGTTGCTTGGAATCGTCGTTTGAAGATGGGCATGTGAAACTGCGAAAAAAAATTTGAGAGCGTAGGACGGCTGCCGAAAGTCTGCGTAAAAACGCCCCCCGGGCCTAAAGTTTCACCGTGCAAAATTCCCGGTGATGTTATTATGAAACTAGAATATATTCCGCAGATTCTGAAAGTTATTGCGATAGTTAGACTCTTTTAGTTGCTTGGGAATCGTCGTTTGAAGATGGGCATGTGAAACTGCGAAAAAAATTTTGAGAGCGTAGGACGGCTGCCGAAAGTCTGCGTAAAAACGCCCCCCGGGCCTAAAGTTTCACCGTGCAAAATTCCCGGTGATGTTATTATGAAACTAGAATATATTCCGCAGATTCTGAAAGTTATTGCGATAGTTAGACTCTTTTAGTTGCTTGGGAATCGTCGTTTGAAGATGGGCATGTGAAACTGCGAAAAAAATTTGAGAGCGTAGGACGGCTGCCGAAAGTCTGCGTAAAAACGCTCCCCGGGCCTAAAGTTTCACCGTGCAAAATTCCCGGTGATGTTATTATGAAACTAGAATATATTCCGCAGATTCTGAAAGTTATTGCGATAGTTAGACTCTTTTAGTTGCTTGGGAATCGTCGTTTGAAGATGGGCATGTGAAACTGCGAAAAAAATTTTGAGAGCGTAGGACGGCTGCCGAAAGTCTGCGTAAAAACGCCCCCCGGGCCTAAAGTTTCACCGTGCAAAATTCCCGGTGATGTTATTATGAAACTAGAATATGTTCCGCAGATTCTGAAAGTTATTGCGATAGTTAGACTCTTTTAGTTGCTTGGGAATCGTCGTTTGAAGATGGGCATGTGAAACTGCGAAAAAAAATTTGAGAGCGTAGGACGGCTGCCGAAAGTCTGCGTAAAAACGCCCCCCGGGCCTAAAGTTTCGCCGTGCAAAATTCCCGGTGATGTTATTATGAAACTAGAATATATTCCGCAGATTCTGAAAGTTATTGCGATAGTTAGACTCTTTTAGTTGCTTGGGAATCGTCGTTTGAAGATGGGCATGTGAAACTGCGAAAAAATTTTGAGAGCGTAGGACGGCTGCCGAAAGTCTGCGTAAAAACGCCCCCCGGGCCTAAAGTTTCACCGTGCAAAATTCCCGGTGATGTTATTATGAAACTAGAATATATTCCGCAGATTCTGAAAGTTATTGCGATAGTTAGACTCTTTTAGTTGCTTGGGAATCGTCGTTTGAAGATGGGCATGTGAAACTGCGAAAAAAATTTTGAGAGCGTAGGACGGCTGCCGAAAGTCTGCGTAAAAACGCCCCCCGGGCCTAAAGTTTCACCGTGCAAAATTCCCGGTGATGTTATTATGAAACTAGAATATATTCCGCAGATTCTGAAAGTTATTGCGATAGTTAGACTCTTTTAGTTGCTTGGGAATCGTCGTTTGAAGATGGGCATGTGAAACTGCGAAAAAAATTTTGAGAGCGTAGGACGGCTGCCGAAAGTCTGCGTAAAAACGCCCCCCGGGCCTAAAGTTTCACCGTGCAAAATTCCCGGTGATGTTATTATGAAACTAGAATATGTTCCGCAGATTCTGAAAGTTATTGCGATAGTTAGACTCTTTTAGTTGCTTGGGAATCGTCGTTTGAAGATGGGCATGTGAAACTGCGAAAAAAATTTTGAGAGCGTAGGACGGCTGCCGAAAGTCTGCGTAAAAACGCCCCCGGGCCTAAAGTTTCACCGTGCAAAATTCCCGGTGATGTTATTATGAAACTAGAATATATTCCGCAGATTCTGAAAGTTATTGCGATAGTTAGACTCTTTTAGTTGCTTGGGAATCGTCGTTTGAAGATGGGCATGTGAAACTGCGAAAAAAATTTTGAGAGCGTAGGACGGCTGCCGAAAGTCTGCGTAAAAACGCCCCCCGGGCCTAAAGTTTCACCGTGCAAAATTCCCGGTGATGTTATTATGAAACTAGAATATATTCCGCAGATTCTGAAAGTTATTGCGATAGTTAGACTCTTTTAGTTGCTTGGGAATCGTCGTTTGAAGATGGGCATGTGAAACTGCGAAAAAAATTTGAGAGCGTAGGACGGCTGCCGAAAGTCTGCGTAAAAACGCCCCCCGGGCCTAAAGTTTCACCGTGCAAAATTCCCGGTGATGTTATTATGAAACTAGAATATGTTCCGCAGATTCTGAAAGTTATTGCGATAGTTAGACTCTTTTAGTTGCTTGGGAATCGTCGTTTGAAGATGGGCATGTGAAACTGCGAAAAAAAATTTGAGAGCGTAGGACGGCTGCCGAAAGTCTGCGTAAAAACGCCCCCCGGGCCTAAAGTTTCGCCGTGCAAAATTCCGGTGATGTTATTATGAAACTAGAATATATTCCGCAGATTCTGAAAGTTATTGCGATAGTTAGACTCTTTTAGTTGCTTGGGAATCGTCGTTTGAAGATGGGCATGTGAAACTGCGAAAAAAATTTTGAGAGCGTAGGACGGCTGCCGAAAGTCTGCGTAAAAACGCCCCCCGGGCCTAAAGTTTCACCGTGCAAAATTCCCGGTGATGTTATTATGAAACTAGAATATATTCCGCAGATTCTGAAAGTTATTGCGATAGTTAGACTCTTTTAGTTGCTTGGGAATCGTCGTTTGAAGATGGGCATGTGAAACTGCGAAAAAAATTTGAGAGCGTAGGACGGCTGCCGAAAGTCTGCGTAAAAACGCCCCCCGGGCCTAAAGTTTCACCGTGCAAAATTCCCGGTGATGTTATTATGAAACTAGAATATATTCCGCAGATTCTGAAAGTTATTGCGATAGTTAGACTCTTTTAGTTGCTTGGGAATCGTCGTTTGAAGATGGGCATGTGAAACTGCGAAAAAAAATTTGAGAGCGTAGGACGGCTGCCGAAAGTCTGCGTAAAAACGCCCCCCGGGCCTAAAGTTTCACCGTGCAAAATTCCCGGTGATGTTATTATGAAACTAGAATATATTCCGCAGATTCTGAAAGTTATTGCGATAGTTAGACTCTTTAGTTGCTTGGGAATCGTCGTTTGAAGATGGGCATGTGAAACTGCGAAAAAAAATTTGAGAGCGTAGGACGGCTGCCGAAAGTCTGCGTAAAAACGCCCCCCGGGCCTAAAGTTTCACCGTGCAAAATTCCCGGTGATGTTATTATGAAACTAGAATATATTCCGCAGATTCTGAAAGTTATTGCGATAGTTAGACTCTTTTAGTTGCTTGGGAATCGTCGTTTGAAGATGGGCATGTGAAACTGCGAAAAAAAATTTGAGAGCGTAGGACGGCTGCCGAAAGTCTGCGTAAAAACGCCCCCCGGGCCTAAAGTTTCACCGTGCAAAATTCCCGGTGATGTTATTATGAAACTAGAATATATTCCGCAGATTCTGAAAGTTATTGCGATAGTTAGACTCTTTTAGTTGCTTGGGAATCGTCGTTTGAAGATGGGCATGTGAAACTGCGAAAAAAATTTGAGAGCGTAGGACGGCTGCCGAAAGTCTGCGTAAAAACGCCCCCCGGGCCTAAAGTTTCACCGTGCAAAATTCCCGGTGATGTTATTATGAAACTAGAATATATTCCGCAGATTCTGAAAGTTATTGCGATAGTTAGACTCTTTTAGTTGCTTGGGAATCGTCGTTTGAAGATGGGCATGTGAAACTGCGAAAAAAAATTTGAGAGCGTAGGACGGCTGCCGAAAGTCTGCGTAAAAACGCCCCCCGGGCCTAAAGTTTCACCGTGCAAAATTCCCGGTGATGTTATTATGAAACTAGAATATATTCCGCAGATTCTGAAAGTTATTGCGATAGTTAGACTCTTTTAGTTGCTTGGGAATCGTCGTTTGAAGATGGGCATGTGAAACTGCGAAAAAAATTTGAGAGCGTAGGACGGCTGCCGAAAGTCTGCGTAAAAACGCCCCCGGGCCTAAAGTTTCACCGTGCAAAATTCCCGGTGATGTTATTATGAAACTAGAATATATTCCGCAGATTCTGAAAGTTATTGCGATAGTTAGACTCTTTTAGTTGCTTGGGAATCGTCGTTTGAAGATGGGCATGTGAAACTGCGAAAAAAATTTGAGAGCGTAGGACGGCTGCCGAAAGTCTGCGTAAAAACGCCCCCCGGGCCTAAAGTTTCACCGTGCAAAATTCCCGGTGATGTTATTATGAAACTAGAATATATTCCGCAGATTCTGAAAGTTATTGCGATAGTTAGACTCTTTTAGTTGCTTGGGAATCGTCGTTTGAAGATGGGCATGTGAAACTGCGAAAAAAAATTTGAGAGCGTAGGACGGCTGCCGAAAGTCTGCGTAAAAACGCCCCCCGGGCCTAAAGTTTCACCGTGCAAAATTCCCGGTGATGTTATTATGAAACTAGAATATATTCCGCAGATTCTGAAAGTTATTGCGATAGTTAGACTCTTTTAGTTGCTTGGGAATCGTCGTTTGAAGATGGGCATGTGAAACTGCGAAAAAAATTTTGAGAGCGTAGGACGGCTGCCGAAAGTCTGCGTAAAAACGCCCCCCGGGCCTAAAGTTTCACCGTGCAAAATTCCCGGTGATGTTATTATGAAACTAGAATATATTCCGCAGATTCTGAAAGTTATTGCGATAGTTAGACTCTTTTAGTTGCTTGGGAATCGTCGTTTGAAGATGGGCATGTGAAACTGCGAAAAAAATTTGAGAGCGTAGGACGGCTGCCGAAAGTCTGCGTAAAAACGCCCCCCGGGCCTAAAGTTTCACCGTGCAAAATTCCCGGTGATGTTATTATGAAACTAGAATATATTCCGCAGATTCTGAAAGTTATTGCGATAGTTAGACTCTTTTAGTTGCTTGGGAATCGTCGTTTGAAGATGGGCATGTGAAACTGCGAAAAAAAATTTGAGAGCGTAGGACGGCTGCCGAAAGTCTGCGTAAAAACGCCCCCCGGGCCTAAAGTTTCACCGTGCAAAATTCCCGGTGATGTTATTATGAAACTAGAATATATTCCGCAGATTCTGAAAGTTATTGCGATAGTTAGACTCTTTTAGTTGCTTGGGAATCGTCGTTTGAAGATGGGCATGTGAAACTGCGAAAAAAAATTTGAGAGCGTAGGACGGCTGCCGAAAGTCTGCGTAAAAACGCCCCCCGGGCCTAAAGTTTCACCGTGCAAAATTCCCGGTGATGTTATTATGAAACTAGAATATATTCCGCAGATTCTGAAAGTTATTGCGATAGTTAGACTCTTTTAGTTGCTTGGGAATCGTCGTTTGAAGATGGGCATGTGAAACTGCGAAAAAAAATTTGAGAGCGTAGGACGGCTGCCGAAAGTCTGCGTAAAAACGCCCCCCGGGCCTAAAGTTTCACCGTGCAAAATTCCCGGTGATGTTATTATGAAACTAGAATATATTCCGCAGATTCTGAAAGTTATTGCGATAGTTAGACTCTTTTAGTTGCTTGGGAATCGTCGTTTGAAGATGGGCATGTGAAACTGCGAAAAAAAATTTGAGAGCGTAGGACGGCTGCCGAAAGTCTGCGTAAAAACGCCCCCCGGGCCTAAAGTTTCACCGTGCAAAATTCCCGGTGATGTTATTATGAAACTAGAATATATTCCGCAGATTCTGAAAGTTATTGCGATAGTTAGACTCTTTTAGTTGCTTGGGAATCGTCGTTTGAAGATGGGCATGTGAAACTGCGAAAAAAAATTTGAGAGCGTAGGACGGCTGCCGAAAGTCTGCGTAAAAACGCCCCCCGGGCCTAAAGTTTCACCGTGCAAAATTCCCGGTGATGTTATTATGAAACTAGAATATATTCCGCAGATTCTGAAAGTTATTGCGATAGTTAGACTCTTTTAGTTGCTTGGGAATCGTCGTTTGAAGATGGGCATGTGAAACTGCGAAAAAAATTTTGAGAGCGTAGGACGGCTGCCGAAAGTCTGCGTAAAAACGCCCCCCGGGCCTAAAGTTTCACCGTGCAAAATTCCCGGTGATGTTATTATGAAACTAGAATATATTCCGCAGATTCTGAAAGTTATTGCGATAGTTAGACTCTTTTAGTTGCTTGGGAATCGTCGTTTGAAGATGGGCATGTGAAACTGCGAAAAAAAATTTGAGAGCGTAGGACGGCTGCCGAAAGTCTGCGTAAAAACGCCCCCCGGGCCTAAAGTTTCACCGTGCAAAATTCCCGGTGATGTTATTTTGAAACTAGAATATATTCCGCAGATTCTGAAAGTTATTGCGATAGTTAGACTCTTTAAGTTGCTTGGGAATCGTCGTTTGAAGATGGGCATGTGAAACTGCGAAAAAAAATTTGAGAGCGTAGGACGGCTGCCGAAAGTCTGCGTAAAAACGCCCCCCGGGCCTAAAGTTTCACCGTGCAAAATTCCCGGTGATGTTATTATGAAACTAGAATATATTCCGCAGATTCTGAAAGTTATTGCGATAGTTAGACTCTTTTAGTTGCTTGGGAATCGTCGTTTGAAGATGGGCATGTGAAACTGCGAAAAAAATTTTGAGAGCGTAGGACGGCTGCCGAAAGTCTGCGTAAAAACGCCCCCCGGGCCTAAAGTTTCACCGTGCAAAATTCCCGGTGATGTTATTATGAAACTAGAATATATTCCGCAGATTCTGAAAGTTATTGCGATAGTTAGACTCTTTTAGTTGCTTGGGAATCGTCGTTTGAAGATGGGCATGTGAAACTGCGAAAAAAATTTTGAGAGCGTAGGACGGCTGCCGAAAGTCTGCGTAAAAACGCCCCCCGGGCCTAAAGTTTCACCGTGCAAAATTCCCGGTGATGTTATTATGAAACTAGAATATGTTCCGCAGATTCTGAAAGTTATTGCGATAGTTAGACTCTTTTAGTTGCTTGGGAATCGTCGTTTGAAGATGGGCATGTGAAACTGCGAAAAAAAATTTGAGAGCGTAGGACGGCTGCCGAAAGTCTGCGTAAAAACGCCCCCCGGGCCTAAAGTTTCACCGTGCAAAATTCCCGGTGATGTTATTATGAAACTAGAATATATTCCGCAGATTCTGAAAGTTATTGCGATAGTTAGACTCTTTTAGTTGCTTGGGAATCGTCGTTTGAAGATGGGCATGTGAAACTGCGAAAAAAAATTTGAGAGCGTAGGACGGCTGCCGAAAGTCTGCGTAAAAACGCCCCCTGGGCCTAAAGTTTCACCGTGCAAAATTCCCGGTGATGTTATTATGAAACTAGAATATATTCCGCAGATTCTGAAAGTTATTGCGATAGTTAGACTCTTTTAGTTGCTTGGGAATCGTCGTTTGAAGATGGGCATGTGAAACTGCGAAAAAAAATTTGAGAGCGTAGGACGGCTGCCGAAAGTCTGCGTAAAAACGCCCCCCGGGCCTAAAGTTTCACCGTGCAAAATTCCCGGTGATGTTATTATGAAACTAGAATATATTCCGCAGATTCTGAAAGTTATTGCGATAGTTAGACTCTTTTAGTTGCTTGGGAATCGTCGTTTGAAGATGGGCATGTGAAACGGCGAAAAAAAATTTGAGAGCGTAGGACGGCTGCCGAAAGTCTGCGTAAAAACGCCCCCCGGGCCTAAAGTTTCACCGTGCAAAATTCCCGGTGATGTTATTTTGAAACTAGAATATATTCCGAAGATTCTGAAAGTTATTGCGATAGTTAGACTCTTTTAGTTGCTTGGGAATCGTCGTTTGAAGATGGGCATGTGAAACTGCGAAAAAAATTTGAGAGCGTAGGACGGCTGCCGAAAGTCTGCGTAAAAACGCCCCCCGGGCCTAAAGTTTCACCGTGCAAAATTCCCGGTGATGTTATTATGAAACTAGAATATATTCCGCAGATTCTGAAAGTTATTGCGATAGTTAGACTCTTTTAGTTGCTTGGGAATCGTCGTTTGAAGATGGGCATGTGAAACTGCGAAAAAATTTTGAGAGCGTAGGACGGCTGCCGAAAGTCTGCGTAAAAACGCCCCCCGGGCCTAAAGTTTCACCGTGCAAAATTCCCGGTGATGTTATTATGAAACTAGAATATGTTCCGCAGATTCTGAAAGTTATTGCGATAGTTAGACTCTTTTAGTTGCTTGGGAATCGTCGTTTGAAGATGGGCATGTGAAACTGCGAAAAAAAATTTGAGAGCGTAGGACGGCTGCCGAAAGTCTGCGTAAAAACCCCCCGGGCCTAAAGTTTCGCCGTGCAAAATTCCCGGTGATGTTATTATGAAACTAGAATATATTCCGCAGATTCTGAAAGTTATTGCGATAGTTAGACTCTTTTAGTTGCTTGGGAATCGTCGTTTGAAGATGGGCATGTGAAACTGCGAAAAAAAATTTGAGAGCGTAGGACGGCTGCCGAAAGTCTGCGTAAAAACGCCCCCTGGGCCTAAAGTTTCACCGTGCAAAATTCCCGGTGATGTTATTATGAAACTAGAATATATTCCGCAGATTCTGAAAGTTATTGCGATAGTTAGACTCTTTTAGTTGCTTGGGAATCGTCGTTTGAAGATG